>CAKOAT010128265.1:0-47500 GCA_932364175.1 Eruca vesicaria subsp. sativa | reverse complement strand
TTTTTACCACATTGGGTTTTGGGTTTTACCAGGAGAGGTTTTAATGAGGCAACATCCAAAGCATGAAATGAACTTTGAACGGATATATCAACCAAGGGGGAGTGTTAAGAAATGAAGATGGTGGTTGGGACATATCCGGAAATGGACCAGACCACATCAGTACTATACCAGGCGGCCAAGCATCAGTCACTATCCTCCCCTTGTGTTTATCCATATGTTGTAGTTATCCTAATCATTATAGGATTAGGATAATCATCCCCTTTATTTGTAGCAATCCTTATCTCCTAAGGAATATGCTTTATTCTCTTGTATGTATATATATATGTGTAACCACGTGATTAATAATACAATGAGAGTTACAACCTTCTTTATTCTTTAACAGAAGAAAGGTAATGTTTATCTCTTAGAGCATGGCAGAGTCGACTTCTCTTATACCCCTATTTCTTTTATCTCTTAGAGCTCATATGATCTCCTATATTCCTATTTTATAATTTTTTTTGATTAAAACTTAAACTCTGAAATCAAATCCTCTGGTGTTCAAAACTAAATCCTAACCCATCTATGAATTAGTGAACCCTTGGACAATTATTTAATTTCTATACCTTTCAAATTTCAAAAAATATATTTTAAAATCACTTCTAATCATATTTTGATGATTTCTGCAAAAATATTTTTTTTTATATTTGAAATATATTTATAAAATTCTGTAAATCAAATAAAAAATACTCACGTTTCCAGTTTAATTTTATGATTTTTCATTTGACATCTATATTATTAAAAGAGAAGTACCAATAAGAAAAAACCCTTAATTTTATCAGTTATTTACAATAGAATGCCATTGATATATCTATTGAACCTATATTTAAGTATGCTTGTCTTTTCCTAATTTAAATAATAGATTTAAGTATTTAATATTTTTTCATAGTTTAAATAATAGGTTTCCTTAGTCAAATATTAACCAAAATAAATATCCTAATATATTTGGTATTAACATATTAAATATTTTAATATTTATTAGTAAGAGATAATATGTTATTTTTCTTTAAGATATTATAGAATTTATAGTTCTACTTATGTTTATATATTTTAAGTAGTTATAATTTTTTTTTAAGGGATCATAAGATTTTGGAATCGGAAAAAATTATGACCCACCTCTATATTAGTTTAATTAAGAAATTTAAAATTAATATCAGAATATTTTATTAAATTTTTGATTTGAATTATTATAACTGTAAAGATTGATTTTTTTATCAAACTTTATGTTTAAGTATTATAAATATATCATTTAATATAAACAAAAACATAAAATAAATACCCGCCCGGTCGGGCGGGTCAAGGTCTAGTATAAAATTAAAAGAAGAAATGTGTCATAGAAAGATTAGAGAATAAGATATAGGGGTATGAGAGAAATTGTCTCGCATCGGCACATGCTCTCTCAAACGTTTCTTCCCAATCTTATTATATAAAGTTTATCTTTCAAAGTTACTAATTAACATGATCGCGACATATGACGATTATATATTTAAGATTATGATATGTGTTAAATAACAATTTTTATTTTAAAAATTTAAACCGCGACATATGACGATTATATATTTAAGATTATGCCATGTGTTAAATAACAATTTTGATTTTAAAAACTTCAACCAAAAGAATTTAATAGTTAGTTTTAATTTTTTTAAAATCTTAAATATAAACTTAAAAAAGTTAGTTTCCCTTTTTTGAACAATTTTAAACAAAAACTGTAAAAATTATATTTCCATATAAATAATATTTAATAATAATATATTTTTTAAAGTTACTAATTAAGATGATTATGAAACATGGAAATTATATATTTAAGATTATGACATGTGTTAAACAACATATTTTATTTTTAAAATTCTTAAACCAAAAGAATATAAAAACAATCTAAAAAGTTATCTTTTTTTTTTTAAATTCTTATACAAAAAACGTTTTTTTACTACCTCCATATAAATAAAATTTTGACAATGGTTTTTCCTTTTTAAAACGTGGGTTTAAGATAACTATAAACTTGATTTTTCAAAGTTGCTAATTAATATGACTGCGATAAATGAAAATTATATCTTTAGATTATGATGTTAGTTAAATAACAGTTTTCTGTTTAAAAAAAAACTTAAACCAAAGAAATATAAAAATAATCTAAAAATATAATTTTCCTTTTTAAAAATTCTTAAACAAAGAACGTCTTTTAATATTTTCATATAAATAAAATTTTAACAATAGCATTTCTTTTTTAAAACATAGTCTAAGATGATTAACACTAAACATTATTTTAAAATAAATTTCTATACAAATTAAAATATTTACAAAAAAATTCTTATAAATATTTAATAGTATTTTTCCTGTGAAAAATATTAAACCAAAGAGAATTGTAATATTTTAGATGAATTAACCAAACGTGAATACATATAAAGAAGGTAAAAGTGTTGCATATAGAAACTTCTATTTTGTTTAATATTTTAATATAAATAAAATTTTAACACTAGTATTTCTTTTTTAAAACATGGGTTTAAGGTAATTACAAAGTTATTTTTTTAAAGTTGTGATCTTGACACATTACAATTATATATTTATGATCATGGCATGTATCAAATAAAAGTTTTTCATTTAAAAAAAAACATAAACCAAAAGAATATAAAAATAATCTAATAACTTAATTTTCTTTTTTAAAACCAAAAGAGAATATTATATTTATTTTTAAACTACGACAAAAGATAACTACGTAATTTAATTAATTAATATTTTTTCTTTTTAAGATTTGATGATAAACATAATACCAAAGCCAATTTAGCTGACAAGCCAATTTAAGTAACTAAAATAAATTGTAAAATATGTAGAGATATTAAAAATGAATTGGGAAAATTTAAATTTTTAAAAAAATATTTGATATTTACTGAAATAATTATTTACTACTAATTTATTTTGAATCCTAATCAAAATATAATTGTCAAAAATTGGTTATAGTAATTTTTCTTTTCTAAAATTATAAAAAGAAACCATAAGAATTTTTTTTTTTGTAATAATAATCTTCCTTTTGTAAATCCTAAACAAAAGAGATTTGTATTATATTTTTAACACGTCATTATATAAAGATTTATTTTCCACGTTGCTAATTAGCATGATCGGAGAGATATGGCGGTTATATATTTAAGCTTATGACATCTGTTAAACAAAAGTTTAAAAAAAAACTTTAACTAAAATAATTTAAAATTAGTTTTCCTTAAAAAAAAATAAAAACTTTTTTACTATATAAAACTTGGTTTTTCAAATTTGTTAATTAACACGATCACGACACATGACAACAATATATTAAGACTATGACATGTGTTAAATAACAGTCTTTTTAAAGAAAAACTTTGACTAAAATAATTTAAAAGTTATTTTCCTTTTGAAAAAGCTTAAGTAAGAAATTGTAAAACATTATATTTCCATATAAATAATTATTATTTAATAATATATATTTTTCTATGTGGGTTTAAGATAGTTATAAAATATTAAACATTATTTGAATATAAATTTGATCATAAAATATTTACCAAATATTTCTATTTAAAGTATTTAATAGTATTTTCTGTTAAAAATGTATTAAATTTGAAAATTGAAAAAATAATCAATTTAATAGTTAATTTTTCTTTTAAAAATCTTAAACATAAAATTTTAAAAAATTGTTTTCCTTTATAAAAAGTCTTTAATAAACTGTAAAAAATATATTTCCATGTAAAATAATTATTTGATAATAGTATTTTTTAAGTGGGCTTAAAAGAATAAATAGTAAAAATTATTTAATACGATTTTTCTACAAATTAAAATATTATAAAAATATTTTCTTATAAATATATAATATTATTTTTTCTGTTAAAAAATAGTAAATATCTAAAATTGTAAAAGGAGTTCTTATAATTTTATTTTAATTGTAATATTCCTTCGTCCAGAATCTTATTTGCAATATTAAATAAAAAATCGATTTAATTATAACTACAAAATCTATAAGTTTATTTTAATGGTAATAGTCTTTTTTTAACGAATCTTATTTTCAAGTTCAAATAAAATATAAGGGTTCAAATTAATTACAAAGTCAGTAGGCATTTGTTTAAGATAAATAATTTCCTTTAAATAACTACACATATGATTTTTCTTATAAATATCTAATAGTGATTTTCCTTACAAACATGAAATTATTAATAAGCGACAATTTAAGTAAGCAAAAAATTTAGAAAAATAAGCGACAATTTTAAAATTAAGAATATATGAATGTTGTATTTTATTTATTTTCTATTATTTTAATATCAATGGATGTCCATTATTAAAAATATTATATTTATACTTATAATTATGTACCTAATTTGTTTTTATGCAGAAAAGTATAATTTAGGTTAGATACATATTTCTTTTATTTGAAAATGTTATTACTATAAATATGAATCAAAAGTGAAAAGATTATAAAGAAAAATGAAAATCCAATATATATCTATATTGAAATTTGTATATTAGAAATGAAGTTACAATGAGTTATTTTCACTCTAGGACAGTTTCAAGTTTCTTATTACATTTTAAGACAGTTATTGTTCTTTAGACACTTTTTTTTAACTAAATGTAACTATAACAATCTTCTAGGTTCCTTCTACTTCTCCTTTTGTTTCTTTTTAAGTAATTTATTTTTTAATTGTTTGATCTTTTACTTTTATTTTTTTTTCATTCACGGTAAGCTATCTTCTTCCTTAACAAAAACTTGAGAATGTATTCTCCTCTGACCTGCAACATCGAAACAACTTATTTTCATTGCGGTCTTCATTTCCTCTGACTAAAACTAAACGATGCTTCTTTTCTGAGTCCCAGAGTAAATCTCCATCAAGCTTTGATGAGTTCGATCCGGCGCATTCATGCCCCATCTCGAAGCTATACTGAAGATCAAGTCGTCCGGGTCGTAACTCTCTTGCCTGTGTTCAAAAACGCGGCAGTGATGGTCGGAAATCAAGGAATAAACACTTAGCGGACATGAACAAAAAACTGTTGGTTATAATTAGTTAAAACTCGATTAAAAAAAAACTTGTTTCATTAATTGTTTTTTTGGTTAATCAAAATGAGATTTGTAAGTTTTTGTGTTAAAATCACAAAGAAAATGATGATTAAGTAAAAAGAAACTGATGGCGGCTTGAATTGAAAGTTGCAGAGTTTTCTATAACCGAAAAGAAAGAAGACAAGTTATTTACAAAATTGACACTCATTAAAGACATGTTACATAGTGGTTGTGGAATTTAACGATGTGTACACTGTTGTAGCATATCATTTTGTACACTGTTGTAACGATATTCGTGTACACCGTTCTAAATGGTATTTGTGTACATCAAAGTAATGATAATTAACTTATCTTCCTGTGTACACTGTTGTAACGATATCCATGTACACCGTCGTACATGTGTAACGGTAAATATGATAGTGTACATATATAAAACAACCAGAAATGAATCAAGCTAATACCTACCATGAATCTAGCATGAAACACACACACAATACATACACTAATTAGAAACTCTTAAACAAGGTGTGAAAGTTGATATATGGGTTCAGTCAGATTTCAAGGATGCCCCGACACTGCATGTACATGGGAAGAAGGAAAAACAATTCACATATACATTGTGTTAACATTATCGTGAGTTCGTGAAGTCGTAGAAGCTTAGTTATTTTGGTTGGAAACCTACAAAAACGCCAAAAATATGGACACACTCACTTTGATGTATAACACGAATTTAGGTGTACACATGTACAATTTAAATGTAATGTACACACGATTGTTGACCAGAAACCCTAATCTCCGCCTCTGGTTTACATGTACATATGTGTTATCTTTGTTTCTTATAGTTACAAATCGTAGAACATACATATACAAAAAACTACTCATATGTACATAGATATTAGATACCGAAATATACACATGTACATCGATGTGTACATACAAAACTACTTATGTGTACATAAACAAAATCTCATGTTGGGTTTGTACACATGCAATCATGTATACATATACATATATAAATTCATGTTGTTTAATTCACGTAAACCCAACATGAGATTTCGTTTATGTACACATGAGTAGTTTTGTATGTACACATCGATGTACATGTGTATATTTTGGTATCTAATATCTATGTACATATGAGTAGTTTATTTGTATATGTATGTTTTACGATTTTTAACGATAAGAAACAAAGATAACACATACATACATGTAAACCAGATGTATATTTATCTAGAGTAAACAGAGGTAACACATAAATATATGGATAACATACTAGTATACACCGGTGTACATGTGAGTCGTTGTACAAGTGGATAACGATATGTCTGTGTACCTTTGAATTGTTGTACATAGTGTAATTGTATGTACAACATGTTATGTACATATGACTTATATTTTTTAATGAAGGGTATTTTCGTAATTTTAGCTTCATCTTCCCCAAAATCAATTAAGGTTTTCTGCAATTTTCCACTATGGCCGCTAGCCATTATTTTCACCTTAATCATTTTTTTTCATTTTCTTGCTTATTATACCTTTAAATCTGTAGAAATATTGTCTAAGATCCAGTTTCATGCTCTAAATGACTTTGTTTTTACAACAAAAACATAGATCTTGCTTCTTATTTTTAGTACTGTCACAACGCTAGGCAGATTAGTTACGAAGCTTGACAGGGAGGAAGAAGCTTGGTCGTGTTAATTCATGGCAAAGGAGAAGACAAACTGCAGTAAAGCTTGGCTGAGGTTCATCGGAGTTACAGATGAGGACCTTGAAGCACGGTGAAAAAGAGCTGTGACATAAATGACATAATGCACCGTTGCAATTCTTCAAAAATTCTGTTTTTATTTTGTGAAATTAGTTAACTGGAAAATAAATGAGATCTGAGAAAGAAGAGAAGATGAAAATTGGGGGTCCTAACAATTATATTCTAATTATACTTTAATTAGTAATGAATAAAATAGGTTAAGAAAAAGTACCCTAGGAGTAGAACATGTCTTATTCTGATATAAAAAACTCAAAATTGCCTTTGAGTGTTAATTTTCCAGTTACAGTAACCTCTTAATAATTGTGATTTCAGCTCTATTACAACATACACTAATACCATTTATTTTTTTATTTTTTTATTATTTATCATAGTTTTGGTCGCCATAAAACTTTAATTAGTAAATTCTATTCATAAATAGTTGTTTAGACAATAAAGATTCAAAAACATGGTCTTCACAACATACATGTTTGTGGTTACAAGAATTAAAGTAGTACTAAAATGAATAATGTATCAATAGTTTCATTACCTATAGATTACATGATAAAAATGTTGATCCAATGTTCTCCCTTAGTTAAACAAATAAGATAATTTACAATTCACATATAGATTCATTAGTATATTTTCTTTTGAAAAAGTGAAATTTTATTATAAAAGTACATTTGCTTCATTGTATGAATTTTTAATAGAGTTTTTTATTTTTATAGAAATATAGAGTAAGCCTATTTTGTCTCTAAATATAGAGACGTAATTTTATTCACTACATTTTCTTTTAAGGTAGAGAAATTCTATATAGTGCATATATTGTCAACGATTCGAGTGCCTTGATTCAACTTTCTAATTTATTGTATTTTACTATAATTCATATTTTTCACGGTTAGATTCAATTTCAAATTTTGGGTTTAGATTTTTTTCTCTACCCCTAAATTCAAAATTGCTAATAACTGTTTCTGCACTATCATTACTGAAACATAGTCGACAAAAAAATATTACTGAAACATAAATACTAACTAAAACTTATGTAAAAAAATAATTTTTATTCCTAAATATGTTTCACTCAATATATGCAAAAATCCAGCGATTACAGATTTTTTCATCTCATTTTTTTATTTTCATGAAATTAAAACATCAATTGATTTCCGTGCAACGCACGTATCCATACCTTGTTCAAGACAACCAAATTTGAAGATGAGAAATTGTGAAATGAGTTTGATTGACGTTTTATGTAAAATTAGTTTCAAGGAATGCTATCTAAGCCCCACGTTTAGTGTATACTGTGTTATCATTAATTTGAACACCATGAACACTACACATAAGACTTAGTTTTTCTTTTGAATTTTTTTTTGTGTTTGTTGATAATTTATGTGCACACTATCTTTATGAATCATAATGACAGTTAAGTATAAAATAATGCTATAGTTTTTTTTTTTGAATTTGGTAGGATGCCTATATTTTTAAGACTTTTTTTTGAACAACTATATTTTTGAGACTATTTTATGATTTACGTCTTATGGACGGATAACTAAATGAGTGAACGATATAAAGATATCTTAAATTTACTATCATTTAAATAAAATCAACATGAGGTTTTATTATTATTATTTTATTTTTGCTAGATATCAAACATTTATTTCATCATTAAAAAAATATTTCATGTGAATTTGGTTGTTTTACAATTATTTAAGAAAAAAATATTGATTATAATGTTAAGTAAACTGACAGTGATTAGGTGTAGAACACAAAATATAGATTAATGTTGACTGAGTTGCAAAACATGTATTATTTCTTAAATGTTTGTTCTCTAGATTCATAGTACTTTTGTTTCTAACTAGTTTATTTGCCGAAAATGGTAGATTAAACAATGTGTAAATGAATTTATTTTAAAATTAAAAGTAATGTTATTTGTTTCTTTGTAATAGAAAATATCTAAAATTAAGTAAACACCACAAAAATCTGATATTGAGTAGTACTTTTCTTTTGTCAGCTGAGTGTTATCATTTAACACGTACACCAATAAATATTTTATATGTTATTGTATTTAATACTAAATAAATATGTTATCCGAATAACCCATTAAGGTTTTAAATAGTAGTGATTATTAAACTATATTTTTCACATTAATTTTCTTATATTTAATTAATTAACTATATATTAGGCAAAGTGTATCATATTTTGCGTTGACCTTATAATACGTTAAAAACAATAAGTAGATATCATTATTCAAGTTCAGCATACAAAACACACACACACCAACAACCCTATCCGAGAAACTAATACCATCAAGCTCGTCGCCCTCGAGTTTCCTAAAAACGATGAAAAAAAAATGAAAGACCGAATCTTTAACACATAGTACGTCATCACCATACCTCAACCACATGACCTACACTCACAAAAAGAGTAAAAATAAGACTCAAAACTCCTCGAAACGTCTGTGGCACTTTCACCATCATCAAATTTAAATATTAGTTATATCATATGCATATAGGTCAAGGGTGAAACCTATATCATTTGCTCACAATTGCTAAAGTCTTCAACTTGTTTAGCTTTCCTTTTGTAGATAGGATGATGGAGTTGCTTTCCTCTCTAAACTTCCTACAAAAATCAACCACAAAGCCCAAGTGTAACTCTGTTGTCCTTCATTGTACTCTGCTCCATAAAAGTAGCAAAACTCATGCACACACCTACAAAGAACACAAAGCGGTATCTCAATGATATAAGAAACCACAAAGCCAAACAATGTATAGATATGAAACGTTCTATGAGTGTATGTCTTACCGGAAATGGCAAATCATGTGGTTGCAGCCTTGAGCATTTAAAAATCATTACACGACATTACTGACACCGACTCCACCTCTTATACCTAGCCAAGTGATGCAATATGATATCATCTTGATATATTTCATGAACCTGAATAATCTGAAACTCTTCACGGCTCATAGATTCACGCCAAGGAGTACCACAGTCCACAAACGCAAACCTCTCAGAGTGGACACTTCACACAACAGCTATTCTCTGTCTGACTACACGAGCCTGAGCCTTAAAGCTTGTTCAAGATCGCATAAAGGAGCAACCTTTAAAGCAAACCCATTTTATTTAAACGAATAGAAAACAAAGAGAGTCTAGAACAGTTGTAAAAAGGCAGTCTAGAACACACCTGCTGCTTAGATAGCTTCTTCAAAGTTTTCTCCTTGATATCAAGCAGTACACAATACTTCATCGTAATCAGAAACCTATGACCATGGAAACACAAAGTTAGTAAAGCATTCATCCTTTTATCTAATCACTCGTCAAATCACAAATCAAGCACCATTCAAAATGAAATAAAGGCAAGGGTTACAGGTTCTTTTCTGAGTTTAAAAAGATTTTTATTTAAACATCACTAATCTAAATGTGAGCTAGAAATAAAACTCACAGAGACGAAACCTAACCCAAGAAGCGTATAAATTACAATCAGGTCATTCCTCTCCTTCAGATTAAGTCAATCTCTTGCAGTTTAAAAGTGCAGAATCACATACATAATTTATTTAACGAAAATAACAAATTATCAAGGCTTGTATTGTAACCTGAGGCTGGGTAATAAAGATAAAGTCGTTTAGTACAGTATTGGTGAATTTGTGAAAGGCTCAGCTCTGGCGTAACCCTTCAACAATGTAAATGTCAATGATAAGTATTAAGATTTTTTGGATTGGCAGCAGAAAGGCCTAAGCCCAAGTCCGAGTGGGGTTGTCAGTTTGTATAAACTATAAGCTGTGACATAAACAAACTTCTGGTAAATCTGTTGCCACAGAGCATTAAAAATGAGAAACACATCAGATGTGTTTGAGAGAAAGGAAGATGTCATGTAAATATATGAATTAGGTGTTTGTTTCCAAGAAAACCAAGAATATGAGACATGAGAAAAAATACCTGTTATTTTTTTGGCTTGGGACTTGGTAACTTTAGCTGAAAAACCTTGAGAAGCCATGTCCATAACTGTACATCACTGAATTATGAGCATTCCTTTTACTCTAATCATGGGAAACAAAAAAAAACGCATGAATCTAAGTAACAGTCGAGACATTGATATAAACTTGGGAAAGAGAAACAATTCTTACATATCCTCCAGGAAGTGATGAGATTCTGTGACAAACTCGAGATCATCATGTTCTTCTTACTGAAATACACTATATGAACCTATTATGGTTTATGACAACAGAACGATCTATGAGAGTTACGAAAGTGAAAGAAGATCAAGGAGAAGAAGACTTACGTAAAAGAAGACTTACCAAATTTGTTAGTCTATTGGTGTCTAGCCATGTCTTCACTCTTACCGCACGTCTCCGGTGACCCCTAAAGATGGTGACTCGCTTACAACTCGTTTCAAGATCTTCTCGTTACGCCACCGTGAAGTTTGTTGGAATAGATTCCGAGAATATAGGAGTATACTTGATTTGTTAGACTTATTCCTCCGTAAGCTTTGGTGTGTTTAAGTTGTTAAGATACGTAGTTGAGATAATATCTCTGTTTGAGTTGTATATATATGGATGTAACTATTTGAAAGTGATATACAGAAAAGCTTCGACAATTTCTATTTCTCTGTTCCATTACATGGTATCAGAGCACTGATTTTTTTTTCTGATCTCTGAAACGAAACTTAATTGACGATGTCTGAATCAAACACGGCCGATTCACCGGCACCGACGGTCTTGAGGAGGAAGATCTCACCGTACGACTTGAGCTCTTCGGAAAATCCTAGAGCTGTGATTTCACACCCTTTGTCGAAAGGAATGAACTATGATGAATGAGCTTGCGGGATTAAGACGGCGTTGTGTTCTCGTAAGAAGTTTGGGTTTCTTGATGGATCGATCAAGCGACCAGAAGAGGAATCTGCTGACTTGGAGGATTGGTGGACTATCCATGCGCTCCTTGTGTCTTGGATTAAGATGACTATAGAACCAAATCTGCGATCAAACATCTCTCACAGAGATGTGGCTCAGGACTTGTGGGAGCATCTCAAACCTCGGTTTTCGGTGCTGAATGGACCAGGTATCCAACAGATCAAGGAAGAGCTGGCGTGTTGCAAACAAAGGGGTCTTGCGATTGAGTCATACTTTGGTAAGCTCAACCGTATTTGGGATAGCTTGGCGAACTATCGTCCTCTTCGAATCTGCAAGTGTGGGAATTGTACTTGCGATCTTACAACACTTCAAGAGAAAGACAGAGAAGAAGACAAAGTTCATCAATTTCTGTATGGACTTGATGATGAGTATTTTCGAACAGTTCGATCATCTCTTGTGTCTCGTACACCGCTTCAGCCCATGGAAGAAGTGTATAACATCGTGAGACAAGAGGAGGACTTGAGAACTGTGAACAAGATGGAGGAAGAAGCCCCCATAAATGCTGTGACGGCCTTTGCTGTTCATACTAAGGGACGTGGCCGGGTTGATGAAGCAAACACGACAGCGTTTTGCAAGCACTGTAATCTGGCAGGACATTCATCTGAAAGCTGTTTTGCGGTCATTAAAAATCCAGAATGGTGGGGTGATAGGCCACGAGCAAGAACGCTGCAAGGAAGACGTGGTGGTTCTTCTTCCAACGGAACAGGAAGGGAACACGGTTCGATGGCTCATGCTAATGATAATGCTGTACATGTTGGTGCAACACAACAAGCAAATTACGTCATTACTGACAAGGATCACGGCGGTCTTGCAGGCTTGAGTGATGTTCAGTGGAGGAATATCATGAACATACTTAATGCCAATGTTGGCAAAGGTCAAGTCAACAACACTGAAAATTTGACGGGTAAGTCTTCTACTCCTTCTTGGATCTTGGATACTAGTGCTACCCATCTTTTGACTGGTAAACTTGAGATTTTGAAAGACTTACGTGAAATGGAACCTGTCCTAATCGTCTTAGCTGATGGACGAGAAAGGATTTCAGTAGTAGAAGGAAAAGTCAGAATTGGAGAGGGTCTTGTTTTGAACTCTGTTTTCTATGTTGAAGAAATGCCTTCTGATTTGATTTCTGTTGGTCAGCTGATGGATGAAAATAGATGTGTTGTTCAGTTGGCTGATCAGTTCTTGATTGTCCAAGACCGAATCTCGAGGATGGTGATTGGAGCGGCTAAAAGGGAGAATGGAGCATTCCGCTTGCGCAGTATGGACATCGCGGCTGCAGCTATCACAAAGGATGAAGAGTCTTTTGAGTTGTGGCACAAACGGATGGGACACCCTGTTGCTAAAGTTGTTTGCTCACTTCCTGTTGTTTCTAGTTCATTTAGTTCTGTTTCTATGAATAAGGCGTGTGATGTTTGTCTCCGCGCTAAGCAAACAAGATCTTGTTTTCCAGACAGTATCAATAAAACTTTGAAATCTTTTGAGATGATACATACCGATCTATGGGGTCCTTATAGGACATAATCAATGTCTGGAGCTAGATACTTTCTAACTCTAGTGGATGACTTCTCACGTGGTGTGTGGGTTTATCTCTTGAAAGACAAAACAGAGGCTCCACCACACTTGAAAAACTTATTGGCGATGTTAAAAACACAATTTCAGGCGACAGTGAGAACTATACGCAGTGATAATGGCTCAGAATTCTTGTGTTTAAAGGACTACTTCTTGCGGCTAGGTATCATACATGAGACCTCATGTGTAGGAACTCCACAACAGAATGGAAAAGTTGAAAGGAAGCACCGCCATATCTTGAATGTTGCAAGGGCTTTAAGATTGAAGCAAAACTTCCTATAGACTTCTGGGGAAAAATTATTCTTGCTGCTGGATACTTGATAAACCGAACACCTAGTTCTGTTCTTGGTGGTGTTACTCCATATGAAAAGATCCACAACAAACAACCTTGTTATAAGCATCTAAGAGTCTTTGGTAGTCTCTGCTACGCTCACAATCAAGACACCAAAGGAGATAAATTTGAGCAAAGAAGTAGAAAATGTGTGTTTATGGGTTATCCCTATGGAAAGAAGGGCTGGAGATTATTTGATCTGTAGAAGCAAGAATTCTGCGTTTCTAGGGATGTGATTTTCTACGAGAATGAGTTTCCATTTGCGCAGGTGTCGCAGGAAGAAAGCACAGAATCAGAAATTCCAAAGTTATGGGAACAGATCTCTGATTATAATGAAGAAGATGATATTCAACACGTGAAACAGAGAGTAACTACTGCTATGGGCCCTGGAGTAAGGTCAAGCCCATCTACTAATCAGTCTGATCAATTAAATAACAGGCCCACAAGTGGTACAACAACAACCTTGGCCCAACCAAATACGATTGCTTCTTCATCGACGCCTCTGGTTTCTACAGTTGTCACCACCGAAACTGAAACGAGCATCCCGGTGCCAGAACTTGGAAGAGGACACCGGAAACGTAATCCACCAGCCAAATTGAAGAACTATGTCACCAGTTCGGCTCAGAATCGAATACTCTCAACCACGACGAAAGGAAGTACGGAGTTACTTTACCCGATCTCAAAGTACATATCCTATGGTCGTTTCTCTGCAAGACATACAGCTTACCAGGTCTCTACGGGTAAGATAACTCCACCAAAATCTTATAAACAAGTGGTACAAGATGAACGGTTTCAGAATGCAATGGGTACTGAAGTGGCTGCGTTGGAAGGAAGTAAAACATGGGATGTTGTTGATTTGCCTCCAGGAAAAAGGGCAATCGGAAGCAAATGGGTCTACATAGTGAAGTACAGATCAGATGGTATGATAGAACGATTTAAAGCTCGATTGGTAGCTCTTGGAAATAAACAAGTAGAAGGAATCGATTATAAGGAAACTTTCGCACCCGTTGCAAAGATGGGGACGGTGCGACTTTTTCTAGATGTAGCGACTAAGAAGGGTTGGGATGTGCATCAAATGGATGTACATAACGCATTTTTGCATGGAGATCTCACTGAAGAAGTGTACATGAAGTTGCCACCAGGTTTCAATTCAAGTGACCCCAACAAGTTTTGCCGGCTAAGGAAATCGTTGTATGGGCTTCGTCAAGCACCAAGATGTTGGTTTGCAAAACTGTTGACAGCTCTTAAGAATTACGGATTCAAGCAGTGCCTCTCTGACTATTCTTTGTTTACGTATACAAAAGGTACGACTCAAATTCAGATTCTTATTTACGTGGATGATTTAATTATCACTGGGAATCAACCTGCGGCTGTAGAGTTTTTCAAAACATATCTGGCATCTTGCTTTAAAATGAAGGACTTGGGTCTGTTGAAGTATTTCTTGGGCATAGGGGTAGCAAGAAATAAGAGTGGAGTGTACTTGAGTCAGAGAAAGTATGCTCTCAAGATCATACAAGACGCGGGGTTATTAAACTCAAAACCGGTAACTTTTCCAATGGAACAGAATCATAAATTGGCCATCTCTGAATCTCCACTGCTTGCTCATCCAGAAATGTATAGACGACTCATCGGACGACTAATATATCTTGGAGTTACACGGCCTGATCTTGCCTATTCGGTACATACCTTGTCACAATTTATGCAAACACCTAGAGAGGACCATTGGCTTGCTGCTCTTCGTGTAGTTCGATATTTGAAAGGTAGTCCAGGCCAGGGACTGTTGCTTCGTGCAAATGATGATTTTCAGGTCACAGGATAGACGGATTCCGATTGGGCGAGCTGTCCGATAACTCGTCGGTCAGTCACCGGTTACTTTGTTCAGATAGGGACCTCTCCAATCTCTTGGAAAACAAAGAAACAACACACTGTGAGTATGTCTTCGGCAGAAGCAGAATATAGAGCGTTGGCTTATCTCACAAAGGAGTTGATATGGTTAAAGCGCATACTGCAGGCACTTGGGGTCAATCATAATCAGTCAATGAGAGTGTACTGCGACAGCAAGGCTGCTTTCCATATTGTGTAACAATCCTGTTTTTCATGAGCGTATGAAACATATTGAATTGGACTGTCATTTTGTTAAAGATGAAATACTGGCGGGAACCATTGCAACTTCTCATGTTTCTACAACAACTCAATTGGCGGATGTGTTTACAAAACCTCTGGGACGACACGACTTTGAAAGATTTCAGAGCAAGTTGGGCATTAGAGACTTGTATGCTCCAACTTGAGGGAGGGTGTTGGAATAGATTCTGAGAATATAGGAGTATACTTGATTTGTTAGACTTATTCCTCCGTAAGCTTTGGTGTGTTTAAGTTGTTAAGATACGTAGTTGAGATAATATCTCTGTTTGAGTTGTATATATATGGATGTAACTCTTTGAAAGTGATATACAGAAAACCTTCGACAATTTCTATTTCTCTGTTCCATTACAAAGTTATCCGAATCTGCCTCCTTATGCTCATGTCGTCTCTTCTCCACCTCCTCCGAAACAAGCCCACCTCTGAATCTCATCACCGGAGACGGAAATCGACACGATAAGTTACGGAATCTCCGAGTACTTCTCAGCAGAATCGAATCGAATCGGTGCATGGAGATCTCACCTCGCTCGTCCGGTCAGGAGCATCTCTGAGAGAACTCTTCTCCGCCTTCTCGCTATCTTCTCCAACGCTGAAGAACGATTTCTCCTACTTGCTCTTCTCCGTGAGAACCGAATCACAAAAAAGGGTAAACAAAAACTCAAACCGTGTGTTAAAAATGATGACGTGGACTTGTTGATGTGGTATCCGACGTGGCATGCTTAAAATGGAGAGAAACACAAGTTTATATAATAGATTAAGATATAACTAAATTTTAATATATATACGAAGTTCCTGTACTAGTAAAATAATGATATTTGGAAAGAAAATCTATAATCGATTTTTTTATCTACAAGCGTTTTTTCTTTTTCAGCATTCTCTCTCACTTTATATATTTTTATCATTATTTTGGCTGAAGAATTGTGGTAAGACCATCCACAATGGGGGTGTTGAAACACACTTTCAACAGTTGAAACTCATCCAATGGGGATGTTGATAAAATGTGTTTGTCTACGTGCTATCAACATGTGTTGGAAAATTTTAACAGCTGAAAACCTTTTTTGGTGGTCCACATTGCCATATGTCACTTTTTGGTTGGCCAAATATGTAAGGTGTGTGTACACGCGCACGAAGTAGCACAATTTCTTTTCTTTTTTCTTTTAAATCTGGATAAGATTTTAAAGTTATCTTCTGATTGATTGTAGAGATTACTTTTGATTTTTATCCCCACCCAATAAGTGAAATACAATTTTTATATAATAAAAATTTCTTAAAAAATATCAAAATTATATCAAAATTCTATTTCTTTCTCTATAAATAGAGACCACTCTCATCTCCTTTGAACACACAAAAAACATTATTTTCATTATAATCAACTATTTAAGTATTTTAAACTTTTTTTGTTAAATGGATCCCAATAATAATTCTTTTAACACTAAACACTCTTCTAATTTTCCCTCTAATTTCCAAAATCCCAACAATTATAAGCAAAATTTGACTCAAAGGAAAATTTGTGTGGGTGTCGATTTCCACCTACTGTAAAATAATCGTAAATAAGGAAACTTCGGGAAAACCCTAAGTTTCCAGAGGAACCGGCTATCTGCGAGAACCGCACAACGAAGATTAAGAAAACGATAACTTAGAATTTGAACGAAAATAAACGAAATAGAGAGCAAAGAAGGTTCTTATTCCGAATCTGCGTAGAACTGGTACAAAAGAGTAGCCGAAAAGCTTAAGAACGAAAACCCTAATTGAGACGCAGCTCGCTAACAGAAAAACGGAAATATTCCTAAATGCTAGTTTTGGTGGTGAGAGCTCTGAATTTCGTGTGTGTGCTTCTGCCCTAGACCTCCTATTTATATACTCCTCGCCTTGGCTNAATGCTAGTTTTGGTGGTGAGAGCTCTGAATTTCGTGTGTGTGCTTCTGCCCTAGACCTCCTATTTATATACTCCTCGCCTTGGCTATCCGATCTTTCCATTTCGCCCAGATTTGACTAAATCGGGAATTTTCCATTCTTCTCGATCCTTCCTTTTCTCCCGCGGAAATCTTCTATTTCTCTTCAAACCTTCCTTTTATCTTTAAACTTGACTTTTATTATCCTTCTGCGAGTAAACCGTCAAAACGTCATCAAATCTGCGGGTTAGATTCCGTCGAAATCGCGAGATGGGTTTTTATCGCGTTTTAGGTCCTTCCGGGCCGTTTTGCGATAAAAACCGTTTTCCGACTTTTTACGGGATCGTTTCCTGATCTGACGTTGTTTTTAATAAATTTCTCGAGTTAATCCCAAGATTTTACAATTTACTCGACTTTTTATTAAAAACACGTTTTTGCGACTTTCTCGGCGTTTTTTATTAAAAGCGCGTTTTTTATGATTTCAACAAGAAATCTCGAATAAACCGTATAGTTTAGGCAATGTTCGGTGTTTCGTTTAACCGTTTCCGTTTTATACGATTTCCTCGAGTTCTTTCCGAGAAAACGAAGTTTTACGGTTTTTATCGTAAAACTCGAACGGTAAGTCGGATCGAGATGGAACAGGAGATATTTCGGCCGTGGTTTAGAACGCGACCTTGTCGAAAGACGTAAGTTTCGAATCGGAAATGCGGGAAATCGAGACGCGGAGTGTCCGGGAAGTCTCTAGTTCGCCCATGTCCTAGTTCGCCCATCGGTGAACTAAGCCGGGCCGGCTTAGTTCGCCGATGGGCGAACTATTTGATCACTTCCTAGTTCGCCCATCGGCGAACTAGAGAGTGCCTCTTAGTTCGCCGATGGGCGAACTAGTTGCGACTAGTTCGCGTTTTACGGCTTTTTCGGTTTTTTGCGTTTTCGTAAAACGATTCTCGATTTTTATAAAACGATCTTCGGATTTCATAAAACGACCTTTGAGTTTTATAAAACGATCTTCGAGTTTTATAAAACGATCTTTGAGTTTTATAAAACGATCTTCAAGATTTATAAAACGATTTCTCGAGTTTTATAAAATGATCTTCGAGTTATATAAAACGATCTTCCAGTTTTATATAATGATTCTCGAGTTTTATAAAACGATTTCTCGAGTTTTATAAAACGATCTCTCGAGTTTTATAAAACGATTCTCGAGTTTTATAAAACAATTTCTCGAGTTTTATAAAACGATCTCTCGAGTTTTATAAACGATCTTCGAGTTTTACAAAAACGATTTTTGAGTTTTATAAAACGATTTCTCGAGTTTTATAAAACGATCTTCGAGTTTTATAAAACGATCTTCGAGCTTTATAAAACGATTCTCGAGTTTTATAAAACGATTTCTCGAGTTTTATAAAATGATTTCTCGAGTTTTATAAAATGATCTTCGAGTTTTATAAAACAGTCTACGAGTTCTATAAATGACTTTGAGTTTTATAAAACTATTCCTCGAGTTTTATAAAACCGTTCTTTTTGTATTTTCGCGGGGAGTTTTGGCTATTAATTCCGTTGTACCGATTTTGACCCCAACAGTTAGCCCCCCAGCTCGTAAGAATCGTGAGACTCTTGCGAGTGGATTGAGCTCGTTTGGCGAGTTTGGTGGAATTAGGCGGAACTTTAATGGCCAAAAGTCCAAAGGTGAATAGTAAAATTCTTCCCTATAAGTATATGGAGTGAGTTTCATAAATTTTCATTCATTCCTCCATAACTTACTTAAGATTTAGGAAGGCTTCTCTCTACTCTTTCCTTTAGATCCTTTTTTTCTTTCGACTCTCCAGCATGTCTTTTGGACGGAAAGTTTCAAATGATGCTCATGCGTCAATCTTTGATCCGAGCGACCTTGATACTCCCAGCGGCTGTTCTCTTCCCCAGCCGGTCTTTCGATGTTTTCTTACGACTAAGGAAGAGTTCGCAGACTATTATTCAGCCGTGAGTGCCGCGAAGGTGCCGCCTTCGAATTTCTGGGTTCCGAAGAGAAATAATCCTCGGAAGAGGGCAGTTGGCATGAGCACGAGTACCTTTGGTTCTCTCAGATATTTGAGAAATACCTGTGCGATCCCCGAGTCGGTTCAGTTTTACATCCCTGCCGAGGGTATGAGTGCCGAGAATCCGCCTCTGGGTTATTTTACGTGCTACGAAGCCTTTTTGTTGACCTGCCATCTATGGTTCCCTATTCCTCGAGCTATTTTCGAATTCTTGGACAGGTTTGGAGTACCATTCGGCCAACTACGCCCTAAAGGCTTACAGCACCTTATCGGGATTCTGGTGTTGGGATATGAACGCGGTATGTCCCTTGATGCGGATTATCTTTTGTCTATATTGACATTCAAGGGGAGAAAGGGCGNTTGTTGACCTGCCATCTATGGTTCCCTATTCCTCGAGCTATTTTCGAATTCTTGGACAGGTTTGGAGTACCATTCGGCCAACTACGCCCTAAAGGCTTACAGCACCTTATCGGGATTCTGGTGTTGGGATATGAACGCGGTATGTCCCTTGATGCGGATTATCTTTTGTCTATATTGACATTCAAGGGGAGAAAGGGCGATTTTTACTTAGCCCCCCGACGGGACATGACGGTTGTTGGCGGGCTTGCCTCGAATGATCACGACTAGATCTACCGTTTCTTTTATGTCAAAATCGACAGCGAATCGGTGGAGGAGAGTTGTATTCCTTTGGTTAGGGCTGCGCGGGTGACGAACGGTATTCTGTTAACGTGATACCCATATCTATGTAGATATAAGTTTTAACTTTTTTGTTTGTCTCGCAGTGCCTGCCCTTCCGGTGCCGATGCTTGACGATTTTCCGACGGTTATGAATCTTCTGCGCGGTGGCCCGCTTCATTGGGGATATTTTTCTCCGAAAAGGATCCGTCGTGCCGCCGCCTATTATTCGTCCGGTTTTTCTCGCGACGGTCATGCTGATCTTAAGGCGGACGATGGTGCGGAGGAAAGGGAAAGATCTAGATCTCCGCAGGATAGAGAAGTTCCGGTCGATCACGGTCGGACATCTAATGAAGATATCGATATCGAGGATCTTATTGATTTTCGCCCTCCGAATTTGATCCGGCTGAAACGTCATCCCGAGGGCCAGCTGACACACCGTTTGCGAAAGCTTCGAGGCTTTTCAACAAGGGTTGCCTATTTTTTATTATAATTACGTACGTTTTTACGAAGGATGTTTGTTCTGTTTCGCAGGGTCTTCGCTTTATGCGCGAGGCGGTGAACGCGAATAGTGCAGAGCTTCGCAGGGCCGAATCCAGGGCTGCTGCAGCGGAGGCGGAGGCCGTTCGTATCAGAGGGGAGATCGATGCCAGTTTCTCCCGTGCCCAGGATTTAGCTGCAAAGGAGGCCGCTCGTGTGAGAGAAGAGTATGAAGCTGAATCCCGTCGAAGCTTAGAACTTTCCAACGCGATGGCTCGCCGTGCTCGTAGGGCAGGCAAAAGAGATGGCTCGGCGCGAGCGGAATTTGAACCGTATAGTTTAGGCAATGTTCGGTGTTTCGTTTAACCGTTGCCGTTTTATACGATTTCCTCGAGTTCTTTTTGAGAAAACGAAGTTTTACGGTTTTTATCGTAAAACTCGAACGGTAAGTCGGATCGAGATGGAACGGGAGATATTTTGGCCGTGGTTTAGAACGCGACCTTGTCGAAAGACGTAAGTTTCGAATCGGGAATGCGGGAAATCGAGACGCGGAGTGTCCGGGAAGTCTCTAGTTCGCCCATCGGCGAACTAAGCCGGTCCGGCTTAGTTCGCCGATGGGCGAACTAGTCGGGCATGTCCTAGTTCGCCCATCGGCGAACTAAGCCGGGCCGGCTTAGTTCGCCGATGGGCGAACTAGTTGCGACTAGTTCGCGTTTTACGGCTTTTTCGGTTTTTTGCGGTTTCGTAAAACGATTCTCGAGTTTTATAAAACGATCTTCGGATTTCATAAAACGACCTTTGAGTTTTATAAAACGATCTTCGAGTTTTATAAAACGATCTTTGAGTTTTATAAAACGATCTTCAAGATTTATAAAACGATTTCTCGAGTTTTATAAAACGATCTTCGAGTTTTATAAAACGATCTTCCAGTTTTATAAAATGATTCTCGAGTTTTATAAAANTTTATAAAACGATCTTCGGATTTCATAAAACGACCTTTGAGTTTTATAAAACGATCTTCGAGTTTTATAAAACGATCTTTGAGTTTTATAAAACGATCTTCAAGATTTATAAAACGATTTCTCGAGTTTTATAAAACGATCTTCGAGTTTTATAAAACGATCTTCCAGTTTTATAAAATGATTCTCGAGTTTTATAAAAAACGATTTCTCGAGTTTTATAAAACGATCTCTCGAGTTTTATAAAACGATTCTCGAGTTTTATAAAACGATTTCTCGAGTTTTATAAAACGATCTCTCGAGTTTTATAAACGATCTTCGAGTTTTATAAAACGATCTTCGAGTTTTACAAAAACGATTCTTGAGTTTTATAAAACGATTTCTCGAGTTTTATAAAACGATTTCTCGAGTTTTATAAAACGATTTCTCGAGTTTTATAAAACGATCTTCGAGTTTTATAAAACGATCTTCGAGCTTTATAAAACGATTCTTGAGTTTTATAAAACTATTTCTCGAGTTTTATAAAACGATTTCTCGAGTTTTATAAAACGATCTTCGAGTTTTATAAAAAAGTCTACGAGTTCTATAAATGACTTTGAGTTTTATAAAACTATTCCTCGGGTTTTATAAAACCGTTCTTTTTGTATTTTCGCGGGGAGTTTTGGTTATTAATTCCGTCGTACCGATTTTGACCCCAACAATTTGACTCAAAGAAAGCACCTGAATCACTTCAGATATAGACCGAACCACTTCAGATATATTCTTCATTTTAAAACCGATATAGACCTGAATCACTTCAGTTATAGACCGAACCACTTCAGATAAATCCGAACCACTTCAGATATATTCTTCACTTCAGATATAGACCTGAATCACTTCAGATATAGACCGAACCACTTCAGATATATCCGAACCACTTCAGATATATTCTTCACTTCAAATATAGACCTGAATCACTTCAGATATAGACCGAACCACTTCAGATATATCCGAACCACTTCAGATATATTCTTCACTTCAGATATAGACCTGAATCACTTCAAATATAGACCGAACCACTTCAGATATATCCGAACCACTTCAGATATATCCGAACCACTTCAGATATATTCTAACTTAAAATGAATATATTCTTCATTTTAATTTTTTATTATATTTATTTTTGTATTATTTGAAAATTAAGCTAAGTATAATAATTTAAAGTAAATATTATTAAAATTTATGTTATTTAGTTTCTAAATTAATTATTAATATGTAATTATTATATTGTAAGAAAAACAAATAATATGAATTAAAAATTGTAGGGTAGGGTGTTGAATTTTTAAAAACAAACCATTATAGAGGTTTAAAACGAAGTGAGTGTTGAATAAATGAGGTATAAGAAAAAGAAGATAATGTGGAATGTTAAAAGGAAAAAAAAAGGTGTTAAAAGTAGGGAGGATGTTGAAATCATTGTACATAATCTAAGATACTTTCAATGCTGGTGCTCTTAACTTTCCACATTTATGGTTTAGTGACGCATTTTTTTATTTATAATAACTAGGTATGACTAAAACAATATAATTAGATAGTCAAAGAAATGATAACTATATAATAGTTTTCACTTTTCATCCATGATTTTATTTTTAACTTTTGTATATTATAATCATTAGTGAAAAGTAGATTACATAAATTAAAAGTTTTCTTTCTACCTCATAAGCAAAGAAATGGTAACTATAGAATAATTTCATTTTTCATCCATTATTTTGTTTTAAATTTAGTATATTATAATCACTAGAAACAAATAGATTCACATAAATTAAAGGTTTTCTTTCTACCGCCTATATGCTCATTGACGAATTATGGTTAAATAAACCACCTTTAACAATATCAATCTAATCAAATTTTACTGTTTTCTTATTTAGCAACTTAGATGAAAAAAAATCATAAACAATTTTCTACATAAACAGTGACGCATTCATGAGGATTTAAACCGGATTCAATAAATTAAAAGGGTCAACAGATACAGATGTATTGAATTTGGTTTAGAGAAGTTGTACTGAAGCTTGGAGAGTTAATAGCCAAATTTTACCACGTATGCTAATACTTTTCTCATTCTATATACAAGTAAATAATGTAAAATATATGGGGTTGTGTGACACACTATCTTTACTAGAAGGTACCACTGCACATAAACACTATTGTTTCAATGATGTTATCAATTTGGTTATAATTTCTCGATAAGACATGCGCAATGCGCAGGGTGAATGTATCTTGTATGTAATTAAAATATAAAATTTTAGTATTAACAAATTTGAAATTTACATATGATTGTTTTTATATGTAATTAAAATTTTAAAATTTTGGAAATTTTATATAATTATCTATACGTAGGATCAGAAACAATTGTAATTAGAACTGTAGATCAAAGTTTAGAATTTAATGGACCTGATTTCATATATCTTTTCACTTTTCAGTGTTCGAGTGATGGAAAATAAAAAGAGTATCACTGGACTTGATTGGTAGAGTATTAGCAAGTTCCCTAATGCTTTCTTAAGAAACACTTAGTAAAATATTTGCATTTAAAATTTATTAAGTTTCAAAACTAATTTAATATAATTTATTTATTTTTCTAATAATATAAGAAAATTATATTTTAAAAAAATTATTAAAAAAAATTATCAAAAATTAAGTTAAATTTAAATCATTTTTTTAAAACAATATTTTATGTTTTTCAAATAAAAATAAACAATTTAAAATTAATTATGGTCATGATTTAAGATAACCATAATGATTTAAAAAAATTAACAAATTAAAAATTACCTCAGTTTTATATCATGATTTAACAATTTAAAAATTAATTATGGTTATGAGAAATTTACGTTCACGTGTCAATCCTATTTATCTTCAATTTTTTTTCTTGTTGTGTGTTTTTTTTTTTTGGTTATTTCTCGATATAAATATTAATTTTGAAGTTTATTCTCATTTCGTTTGTTTGTTTTGACCTGGGATTTGAAAAATACTTAAGATTTAAAATAAGTAAAGAGATACATACGTAGGTTAAGATCTGCACTTTATGCACAATAAGTATTTTATATTTATTTTTTTATTTTTCTGCATATTATATAATAATAAATAATAATTATATATATTAAATAACTAAGAAATCAGTTACTATTATGTAATAAATTGGCGTATGCATATAAATTTAACCATCACTCTTGTTTATTCGCAATTAGGGTAAATAAATCAAAATAATCAATCTTATATATTGTATTTGATATATAATTAAATTTAAATGAGATAAACATAGTAATATAGCACACTTTTAATATGGATATTTATTAAATGAGGTTTCTACTCATATGATTTTATGATTATTTGCATATTTGTGTAACAAAACTTTACACCAACGATTTTTCTTTTAATGTGAAATGTTTAGTAGTTTCAATCATTTATAATCATTTTAAAAACACAATGACATATTTCAAAATTAAAAGATTAAATTTTCAATATATGTTCAATGCAAATATCAAAATATAAGTATGTATTTTCATACGATGTATAGTTTAATTTAAACGATATGAAATATATATATATATAAACTAAAATTATTTCTTCATATGGTCTTATAATCATTATATTTTAATATAGAAAAAATTAAAACTTTGATCCTAAAAGTTTATGTGAGACTTTTAACAGTTTTAGTAATTTATACTCATTTTGAAAAATTCGAAATACAATATACACAAAAAATCTAGATTTTTATTATATGATTAATGTAATTGTGTAATTTATTTTAATATTAAAGAAATAAACAAAATGATAAAAAGTATACAGATTGTTATCAAAACTTTATTGTTTAAAATCATTAATTTCATATATATATATATTAATCATATAAGGTAATTTTAAGGAAAATATGCGAAACAATAAATATTTGATATATGCAACCAACTATAATCTACGAAATATTATATTGCTAGAGGGTATAATTTTTAGACTATACATTATATTACATGCTCTAGTATCCTTCTAAACTGAAATATAAGACAAAGAGTTATGCCACATAGGATTGGAGTTATTTTTAATTATTACAAACTTAAGGTTACAACTTTTTAAAAGATTCTCTTTTAATATATAGGGGATATCTAGTGTGCCTATTCTTTTTTTTGAAACAATCGAGTATGCTTATCTAAAACAATAGTTTTGTAGATATAATATTGTGGACACAGTACCTTGGCAGTGCAGATCCTAGAAATATTTGGGCTAGAAGCCAAAATATTTTGTTTGGCCTGTTGGATACTAAAAATAAAAAAACTGTAAAAAAGTAGATCAAAAGTTCCGAACCCATGAACTTATCCAGCCAGCTACAGTACAATCACCAAGTTGGCTAAAGAAAGTTTTGTTAAAAATACGGAGGGATTTTTAGTTAATATGTCACGGCCGGAAGTATGTGTTTCACCCGCTTCCGTTAAGACATCTAAAATTGTCAATAGTTTTAGTCTGTAACTATTGTGAAGATAAAATTATTGATGTAATATCAACTATTTTCATATTAAACACTTTACATTAGTTTTTGGAAAAAAAAAAAATTTAATAATAAGATAAATTTTTGAAACACAATAAGTTAGATACCATTTTAAAAAAAAAAATACTATAATATTTGAGTTAAGACTTTAGTAAATATTGTTTATAGTTTAGTATTTAAGGAGTGGTATTGGATTTATCAACTTTTCTAAATAATTTTTAAACATTTATAAATGATTTAAGAGAGCTAATTTAGTTAATGTTTTCATAAATTTTACGTATTTATGAAAAATAGTTATCCTTTAAAGATAAATTTTAAAAGTATTATCAAACTTGTAGTAAAATTGGAATTCCCTCTAATAGTAAAATTTTCTCATAAGTAACAGTTAATAAAATATTTGGTTAATGTGAAACTTTTTCTTGCATATTTATTTTCAAAACCATAAGAAATATTAGATTAAACAAATCTTGTAAATATAAAGAGAGGGCAAAATCCGTTCTTCAAATGAAAAAATCAATCAAAAAAATGTTGAGAATAATGCTTTGATAGAGCAAAGAAGATGAAGAACTGAGATGCGGGTTTAGGGTTTGCTAAGAAAACGAGATAAATATGCAAGAGACATAAAACTGTATAAGAAACAATATAAAAGATATATTAAAAGCACTTTAAATTATTTATATGAAAATGCATTAATAGGTAAGGCTATCTGTAACTATACTTAAAATTTTATAAACTTTTAAATGCAAATTCTTCTACGAAGAAAACTACAACAAATGTTGGATGCTAGTTTAAAGAACTGTTTTTTTTCATCTATATTAGATATTCGTACGTTACTTTAGGTTTGATAAGTTATACTGATGTTCGTTGCTAATCTAAAAGAAAACTACTAATTTTTTTCTTCTATACCTCACTATGACACGACCTTACATTGTTTGATACATAACTTTGTTACATGGTTTGTACATAATACATTGTTTGATATCAAAACAATGAATACACACTATAATTTACTGTATTGACACTTTTACCACTCTACGCATAATTATAACTTGTTAATATAATCTATATGTTATGTTAAAACAAGAATATATTTGATACAATTGTTGGTCATATAGAGAAAAATGATTATGGTTAATTTTAGCTGATAGATATTTGTGTATAGTACATAGACAAATACAAATAAATGATTTGTTTAATTAGCAATTATTTCTTTTCTCGTCTTCACTATAACTTATGGCGTGACTCACATCTTTATCTCAAGTTTTTTTTTGTCATATTGAAGATAAAGAGTGAATCATCTAATAACCACTATTTTGTAACCGAATCTGTAGCAGAAAACATATTATTAGTTTACAAACATATATCAATCCATTAAACTAACAAACCCTGTATTAAGCCAATTATCAGCTAAAAACTATATCAACTAACTCTAGTTACTTGTAACAGTTAACTATCCATTTATCAATTAGTGGTAACATAATAGTAACTACAAACAAAACATGTATCGCAAAAAAATATAAAAAAAATTATTTATTATATAACAAATCATATATCAAACAAAATATTAACTCACAAACTATGTATTATTAACAGATAAAAGATATGTGAAATGGAAATGAATAAAGTGGTTAAAGTATTTACTGTATAGCAGCTGTCTTATATACAAGCTTAAATAATATAACTTCCTAACTGACTCCAATAGTATATACACGTGTACTATTATGCTGATACACCCCCGTAAACAAAGGACGATAAAGGCTTGACACTGATAATCATGAAAGCAACAAATGGAAAGGACCTGATGAAGAGCTTTTGTCAAGATATCAGCCAAGTTGTTAGCAGAGATTACATGAACAGTATTGAGAAAGCCTTTTGTCAATTGATCACGAGTAGTGTGCCAGTCAAGCTCAACGTGTTTTGTTCACTCGTGGAAGACAGGATTCGAGGCCAAATGAAGAGCTGACTTACTGTCGCA
Source organism: Eruca vesicaria subsp. sativa (assembly GCA_932364175.1). NCBI lineage: Eukaryota > Viridiplantae > Streptophyta > Magnoliopsida > Brassicales > Brassicaceae > Eruca > Eruca vesicaria. The sequence goes on along the minus strand of CAKOAT010128265.1, from coordinate 19,260 downwards.
GAACCAAGTAACCGGAAGTTTGATGGTGACTTTGAAAGCATCAAGCAACTGCTTCAACCATAACAGATCACAGGCAGTGTTAGCAAGACTACGGTACTCTGCTTCTGCACTGCTACGACTAACAACACCATGTTTCTTGGATTTCACCATGCTACGACTGACTCAAGCGGTTCACTTCATAGGTAACATCCGGCCTTGTGACCGTCAAATAAAGTAAGCAACCAATAAGGTCCATATAAGGAGCACCAGAGGAACTCCATCTTCAATGCTCAAATGAATCTAAGGATCCATAGGAACAGAGCTAGGCTTGCATCCTGTGAAGCCAACATCATCCATGATGGATAAGACATATTTACGCTGACAGATAGAAATGTCTTTAGCCGATCTAGAAACTTCCAAGCCAAGGAAGAACCGTAGAGGACCTAGATCCTTGATCTTAAAAGCACGATGCAGAACCTCTTTAAGCGCAAAAACCACATTATCATCATTACTGGTGATAACAATATCATCAACATACACCAGTACCGCAATGAAGCTTTGTCCATGTAAGCGAACAAACAATGTATTATCTGCTTGGGATTGATCAAACCCATCATCAAGGAGAACCTTAGAAAACGTATGATACGACTGTCGACTTTCTTGTTTCAAACCATAAATGGATTTCTTCAGTCTGCAAACAACAGGAGGAAGAGCAACCCTTGGAGGTGAAGTATAACCAAGAGGTAGACTCATATAAATTTCCTCATCCAGTGTACCATGCAAGAAAGCATTAGTAACATCCATTTGTGTAAGGCTCAGTTATGAACCGCAGCAAGTTTAAGGAGCATCTTGACAGTGACAAAATTGGCAACAGGGGAGAAGGTATCAATATAGTCAACACCGGGTTTTTGAGTGTATCCTTTTGTAACAAGACGTGCTTTAAACCGTTCAACAGTACCATCAGCATTGAATTTTATCTTGTACACCCATTTGTTACCAATAACGTGTTTTCCTTCAGGCAATGTAACCACATCTCAAGTATCAGTATCCTCAAAAGCAACCAGTTCAACATTCATCGCTTTGTTCCACTTTTCTGATTACATAGCCTCAAGAAAATATTTGGGTTCAAGGTCGGAGGTGAATTGAAAGATATAGTTTCGAAAATGAGGAGCAAGGTTGTCATAGGTAAGAACATCAGAAAGAGGAATAAGGGGTGGTGGAAGTGGAGAATTAGAGTCTTGTGTTTGGGTAAGGTAACAATGGTACTCAGTCACATATCTAGGTGCCTTGGCAGAACGTCTAGGTCTATCATTTGCCACTGGAACTGAAACATTGTCTCAGGGAAATGAAGTGGAAGAGGGTATTGTACTAGGGACAGTATGAGATGTTGATGGATGAGATGCAAATGATGGTAATGAAAGATGATGTAAAAACAGATGGTTATGATGCAGAAGAATTTGATGCAGATGTATGCGAATCTAGTGGAGAAGATGCAGCTGAATGTACAGGTAATATAGTGGTGATAGGAGAAGATTGAACAGGAAAAACAGAAAGAATAGAAGAATGAAAGAAATCAGAAGAAGAACTCACAGAATCAGACATAAAAAGAAAAATATGTTCATGGAAAACAACATCATGAGAAATAGAAATAACATTTGAATCAAGATCTAAAACCCTATAGCCTTTATAGCCAATAGGATAACTAAGAAAAACAGAAACACGAGCATGTGGAGAAAACTTAGTTCTAAACTTTGGATAGGTAGATACGTAACAAAGACAACCAAACATGCGAGAAAAGAGTAATCATGAGCTTTGTTCATCAGTAATTTATAAAGAGATTTGTTAACCGGGTAAGGCATTTGATTTATTAAATGTGCAGCAGTAGAAACACAAGCAGACCAGTAAACCAAAGGAGTATTTGACTGAAACAAGAGAGAACGAGCCACATTTAACAAATGTTGGTGTTTCCTTTTGACAACTGAATTTTGTTGAGGTCTATCTACACATGAAAAGTAATGAAAGATTCCTTTTTACTTAAGAAATTCAGTGAAAGCTAGTTCAGAGGCATTGTCATATCGAATAGCTTTAATGAGAGTACCAAACTGAGTTTGAATGAGTGTCACAAAAGAAGGGAAAACCAATTCAAAATCACTTTTATGTTTTAGCAAATATATTCAGGTGACGCGAAAAGAAATCATCAACAACAGTCAAGAAATAACGAAACACTTCAACATAATCTTGTCAAAAAGGACACCATATATCCAAATATATCAAATCAAAATATTTATCAGTACGATATTATAAGATACAAAAACGATTTTGCTTAGCTAAAGGACAGACCATGCAAGGTCTTTAGTAAAACTAATTTTAGACAAAGACAGCTTGTCAGATAAAAGAGAGAGTCTATCAAAGGAAGGATGACCATGTCGGTGATGCCACAAATCTCCATCAGTAAACACAGAACCACAAAACAGAGAAAGATCCAGTTCAGCATGATTGAGAATGTAAAGCCGATGATGTACGCTACCACTAGCAATCGTCCAGGCCTGAGAAAGATCCTGACGAATGCAAATTCAGGATAAAAATTACCAAAAGCATTACTAGCATGAAGCAAAGAACTCACACTGATCAAATTAAAACGAAATGAATGAACATATAGGACATCACAAATAATGAGCATGTCTGATAAATGCACTGTGACTATATGAGAAATGCATTCCCTAGTATCGTAGTGTGAGACACTGGTTTAGTGTCATGAAACAAAGAAAGATCAGAACAGACATGGCTAGTAGCACTGCTATCTATTATCCAAGCACCATCAGGAAAAGAGGAAATAAGGGATGCATATCACTGATGCTGAAAAGTAAGGCGGTTGTTCTCAAACTGAAAGCTAGAAGAGGGAAAAGGATGTTACCAGCAATGGAAAGAGAGGCCATGGCACCATGAGTGGTTATTGTCGATGGGGAAGGAACCGAGAGCTTATGAGAACCAACTTGAGTTGTGAGTTGACTGATCATATGAGTACCATGAGTCATCATAGTAGAATCCATGTTCTGTTGTTGTGAATCAGCGGAAGCAGTATTATGAAAACCAGAGTAATCTTGTTGATTATCAGTGGAGACAAGTGCAACAGTAGAGTCTTTTTGATTGTAAACTCTTTGAGATGACTGAAGTGGTCTCAGAGAAGCCTGGATTCTTATACTGTGATGGTCTAGGACCAGAAGCCATATATTGCTGTTGATTAGGCTGTTGCTTATAACCAGCAGGGAATTATTGTTGTTGAGGACAAAATCCGACACCAGGATTAGGAGCCCTGTATCCAAGAGGATACCCATAAATCTGATAGCACTTATTGATTGTGTGCCCCAACAAACCACAATGCGTACAGAGAGGTCGTTTAGATCGATATGCATTGTAGGCCGCAGAAAATTCAGTAACTCCAAGATCAGATGACGTATTACCAGGAGGAAACTGACTCTGGGCATAGAAAATTGCAGGATCAACGAAAGACGTCATAGAATTGTGACTTTCATCTCATGCCACAATATTGTAAGAATTCACCATGGTAAGGAGTGGCTTATGCATAAGAATGTGACGACGAGTCTATTCATAGGAATCATCAAGATCCATGAGAAACTTGGTGACCTTACTACGTTCCTGAAGACGTTCCCAAAGCACAGAAATACCACAATCACATTTGCCACAAATGCATAAGGGAAGCTCAACGTAATTCTTATGCTCCTCTTAGAGAGTATTAAGCTTTGTATAGTACGAAATAACATCCATAGATCCTTGGGGAATCGAGTTACCTCTATTCAATCTTGTAAACATGTGGTGCTTCATCTTGTTTAAATCTACTCATGATATTATTCCAAATTCCTTCATCACTAGAGATAAACAGAAGACTCTGGCCTATCTTTTTGCTAACCGAGTTCATCAACCATGTTGCAACCAAATCGTTACAACGGGACTAAGATCCAGCATCAGGATGATCATCAGGGGGTTTAGACACCGTATCATTGATAAATCCAAGTTTATTTTGGATGTTAAGAGCTATTTGAACGTAGCGACGCCATGAGTGGAAGTCGTCACCGGAAGTGAGACTATCAGTGACGAGCTGCAAACCGGCATGATCTGTATGGTGAAGGAAGTATGGATTATCATACTGATAGAAAGGTTGGCGAGTCGGATCTTGTGAACATGAGAATCGAAAGACATGGTGAGTTAACTCAGTGAAACGGCGATCAAATCCCTAGATATTGGGAACAAGAAGAAACAGATCCGAATCCGTTTAGTCGGAGAATCGGATGATGAAACAAAGAATATAGAAAGAATATGAATGGAGGAAAGTGATGATAATGTGAAGAACATGAAGAAGAGGAAGATCTGAAAGCGAAACACTCATGATCATGGAGATTATTTTCGCTCTGGTACCATATTAACAGAGAAACGATATGTGAAATGAAAATGAATAAAGTTATTAAAGTGTTCACTGTACAGCAGTTGTCTTATATACAAGCTCAAATAATATAACTGCCTAACTGACTCCTATAGTATATACACGTGTACTCTTATGCTAATATGTATCAGTTAGTCCATTTATTAGCTAACATACCAAGTAGTAAATAGTGCACAAGTTAAACAATTTATGAGATACACAAATCATATATTAGTAAAGGACAAGTATTTTGTAACATGTACCAAGCATATATCAATTCACTGGTATCAAACTATGCACCAACTAACAAAACATGAAACAAGTAACAAATCAATTTAATAAACCATTTATCAAGCAATGTATTAACTCCCAAACTATGTATCAACCCATTTATCATCTAACAAACCATGTATCAAACAATATACGTAAAACAAAGTAAAAATGTAAAATTTGATAAAATTGTACGTAAATAGTATTGTGTAACTAAGTAAATATCGATTAAGTGAATATTATCTATTACGTGAATATTTATTAATAATTACTAAAAATTAAAAGTCGCATAAAAAAGAATTTGTATAATATAGAAATAAAATATAAATTAGATAGAAAATATTATTTTACATATATTTTCATTTAAATAATAGTCCAATGTAAATTCAATATGATACATGTTGAAGAGTATAAAATATATAGAACCATATTTTCAATACTATATTTTTTTTATTATACAGTATCATAAAATTTGGTTCCCAAAAAAACATTTATGCGGATCCACAGGTGATATTCTAACAATACAGATGATAAAATTAATGGTTTACTTGATAAAATAAAATTATTCAGTATATTATATAATGTTTTTATGTTTTAAAATGTCATATTAAATCATTATTTAATATGTTAATACGGTTAAATATTTATTATTGCTTAGGCAAAATAAATATTTTTATATATAAAATCAAAAAAACACCAGCGTGATCTTGTATAAGATTAATTTCAAAATATTCTGAAATATAATATAAGAGATCCTTTAAATATTTTAAAAACATTTGTTAACATTCTCAAGACATTGATGATAATATAAATTTAAATTGATGATTCATCAGTCAAAATCATTAAAAATATGACAAATAAACAAAATTACATAAAATTATGTAGAATTCTTAAATAATAGTATAGATTTTTCAGAATCTTAATAAATGTTTTAAGATTTTATATTTAAGAAGTATATATAGCAAATCTCTCCAAATTAATGATTATGTTGAATGGAAAGTGTTAGTAATAAAAATAATAAATGGAGTGAGCATATATGTCATCTTCTCCGCATTCATCTTACATCCCATAACCTATTTTAAAAGATTTCCAGTTTCTTCAATCAACGTTGTGCATCCACAAGGATGAAGTTGGTGATTTTCATCTCATTGTTGCTTGTATTCCCATTGTGTTCTTCAGGTATTCACAAATTAGATTAGCAAAATCTATACGAAAGTATAACACTTAATTTAGTTAAGCATGAATTACAAATTACTATACTACTCCATATAAACTAATATATGTATATATCTATAAAACTTTTCATATATACTAAAAACATACTACTGTAATTATATATAAATTGTTTTACGATTAATAGTTTTTAATATATCTAAATCAATAGCAATTTAGTAAAATCATTTTTAAGTTTACAATTATCGTCATCAACTAATAGATATATGTTATTACGTAGAAATATTCAAAAAAAAAATATTAATCTATAATATTATTTTTGAAGTGATTTTTTGGTTCTGAGCTCTCACGTTAAAAATTAGAGCGGCAAAATGTTGTTGTTATCCTCAATAAAGAATTAAATTAACTTATTATAAAATTAATATTAACTTAATACTTATATAATAAATATATTATATAGTTAAAAGATAATTCTTTATATATACTTTCTTGTTATCCTTAAATACTATTTTAATCATAAATAATTAAAAGTTAATAAACAGAAAGATTATAACTAAATATTAACTAGTTAAAAAATCATCTTTTGTATATAAACTCTCACGTTAAAATTTATAACAATTAAAGTATTTAAATTAATTATGCATATAATAACTATTAGTAAAATGATTATGTCTCTTTATGCGGACAAAACACCTTATTTTAAGTGAAAAAAATATTAAGAAAATTATAAGAAAGTTTTTATCTTTTTGTCTATGTTAATTGTGTTAACCATTTAATAACCAAGTTCTAATGTGATTTACACGGATTTTAACCTAAATTTTAATAATATTTTTTAAAACTCATTAGAAATACTATTATACACCTTGTGTTATATTAAAAAAAATTATATACATGTACATATATATATATATATATATTACATTTTTGTAATTGAATATATATATATATATATTTACGTTTGCATCTGTTTTTTCTTAGGATTTGAGAATGACAATGGAGTTACTCAAGTAAGTCAACATTCCTCAGACAAGGTAAGCATGCAATAAAATAACATGTTCGACTCTTATATTTTGTTAACTTATGATAATAAGGTAATATTAAGCTGAGAACTAAATTTGGTCAACGTGAAAACGATTATGGTGTTTTTTTCTTTACCATGAAATAACATTATTTTCGCATTTGCTAAATTTATCAGCGCAAAAACAATTGTTTAAAAAACTGTTTTGAATGTATATGTCTGCTACTCGTTGTTAGCCAAATTTGGGCCTGAATTTAGCTATTTTACCTAGTTAAACCTAATAATTTGTCATGGTTTAAATAAATCAGTAATTGTTGCTTTTTGAAGCTTAAATAATAATTGTTTTTTTTTGCTTAAATCACATATTTTACTAACATCAACGATAATACGAACATAGCGTGACATATTTTCCACAGTAAAGGAAAAGTATAATGTAATATCTAGAAAAATAAAATGACATTTGAAAGAAAAAAACCGTAATCATTTGACCATTAATCAGCAATTGTTGGGGGTGCAAAATATTAAATATGTAACGCAGGTCACACATAATCTTGACAACCTGATGGACTATGGAGACTTCAATCCCCCTCCCAAATATGTTCGACCTCCTCTTATTGATCCATCACCGCCACCACCACCACCACCGCGTCCACCCAGAAATGATAAACTTACAGTAAAGGAGAAAAATATGTAATATTGGATCAGTCTAAATATCAATTTATTAACAAGTTCTATCTACACTCTTTTTTCTTCTTTGCATTATTTGCGGAATTAAACTTCCTTCTATCTACACATTTTCTACGCAAGTTATCGTATTCAAAAAATAATATATTACCCAAAGATAGAAATCCAACAAGTAGTTTTTCTCAGATGTATTAACAAAGTCGCAAACCATCGGTTATTGATCTTAACCAAAGCTAAATAGCACTGAACCACAAAAATCCGGTATTGAACGCTAAATTCCCGGTTTGACCAGTTACCAATATAACCAAACTGGTACCGACTCATCCTTCCTTCCAAGTTATATGATTTAAGCAGAGTTGAGTTATGCAAGTTTAACAGTTTCTAACGAACTTCCAAAGATGCCAAGACTGATTCTCTCTCCGATGGCCACGTCAACTCATCTCCTTCTCCTCTTCCTCATCGCCACCGTCACATTCCTCACTTCCACCGCTTATCCTCCGTCACAGACGCCGCAAGATCACCTCCACGCCGACAGAATCATCGAAGCGATGATCGGAGCAGGTGACTTCCGCGACTGGGCCTCCGATTTCCTCTTCGCCGTCGAAGACCAAGTCGGAATCCCTCTCTCCGCCACCGTTTTCATCCCCACCGACTTCGACACCGCCGACATCTCCTCATCCTCCAACGGCGGTCGTCTCTCCGTCGCTTATCACATCGTTCCTCAACGTCTCTCCTTCACCGATCTTCGTTTCTTGCAGCCTCTCTCTCGCCTCCCGACTCTTCTCCCCGGAAAGTCTATCGTCGTCACGAATAATTCTGTTTCCGGTTTAACCGTTGACGGCGTTCTTGTCACCGAACCGGATCTTTTCCTCTCTTCTCCGATTGCTATTCACGGTGTCGCTTCGTCTCTTGATTTCTCGCTTTATGGTGATTTTGGAAACGGTTATACTGTTTCAGACGACTTTCTTCATCTTCGTCGTCGTCCTGAATTCGACGGCAATCAAACATCGGCTTCTTCTCATGTGTCCATCGCACGTTTCTCAACATGGTCGTTCTTGTTCACATTGGCTACGTTCATGGGGTCAAGATCTCTCTAAATGGCGGGAAAGTTGTTCTTAAATTCTGTTTTTTTTTTTTTAAGAATCTGTGAAACTCTGTACATAATTCTCTATAGTTCATCCCGTTTCTTTGAACTTGGGAGCTTTCTTCTTGTTTAGTTGTAATCTTGCCATTTTCGCATTTGTCTTTAACGAAAGAAATACAACAACAGCATAACATTTGACATAATTTTCTGTACTATTTAATTAATTTTATATCTTGAAAATCCTTAGTCAAAATAATAAATAAATATCNTCTGTACATAATTCTCTATAGTTCATCCCGTTTCTTTGAACTTGGGAGCTTTCTTCTTGTTTAGTTGTAATCTTGCCATTTTCGCATTTGTCTTTAACGAAAGAAATACAACAACAGCATAACATTTGACATAATTTTCTGTACTATTTAATTAATTTTATATCTTGAAAATCCTTAGTCAAAATAATAAATAAATATCTCACGTTGTTGATATATTTGATATCTTTTCATTTAACTTTGACTCCCACATCCCATGATTAATACAAATTAACTTATTCAAGAACTATCATGAACTTATGATATTCTTCAATTTTTTTTTTGAACTAGATACAATATTACGTTAAATGAATATTTTCATATTAATTATTTATAATATTCCACATTTTCCAGTTTATAAGATTTTTTGGCTAAAAGTGAAAGATTTAAAAAACATTATCTTTTACAAAAAAAGTTATTTAACATTTAATTTTAAATAATGTATAATATTTTTTAACATTTAATAATGCAGAATATTTATAGCCACTATATATTAAATAAATACATTTCCATGAAAACTTGGGAAAATCAAATAAATTAGAGCACAAATTAAAAGGTTGTAAAATGATCCGTAAACTAGGTAATAATCCGCGCCTTGCACGTAATGAGAATATTATTTTATGTTACTTTTAATATAAAAATGATATTACGTTGGTTTTTTAATGTTCCAAAATATAACTATCATTGTAAATTTATATTTATTTTGGTTTGTTTGATTTAAATGTTTGATGTTTTAAAAAAATTTCAATGATAACCAAAAACTATTGTTATTTGTTTGGTTTCGTTTTATATAAATTTTAGACATTTTTTATGTCGAACTAATAGTTTCCTATTATAATTTCTAAAGACATGTAAAATCAAATAAAATATAAATAATATTTGAAGAAAAAAAAAATTATTAACACAAAACATTTCACTACAATTTGAAAAAAAATCAACTTCAATAAGAATTAAAATTCTCACTTGTGGTGAATATTTAGTTATATAGTCGCTCATGTCAATATATACATCTTTGTATATGTAAAAATATATAAATGTGATGATAAATATATGAATATACCGTTAACAAAGTTTTAAAACATTTTTGTTTAAAATAACACATGATAGTAAATTCTTGAATAAAATTAAGTAAAAATAAACAAACCTAGAAATTAATAATACTTTTTCATATGAAGAAAATCAAATTGTACCCGTAAATAATAAAATAATATATTTTACAAAGTGATATCTTCACTTGGTACCTGAGTTCTGTTTTTAATCGATTTGTAATTTTTATTTCTTTTTAAAGCTTTTTTTATTTCTGATTTTCTTCTACCAATTTGATTTTGTTTCTAATTCTTGGTCTGAAATGAAAATTTTATAAAAATATTAATATTTGACTAAACTAAAGATCTGACTTTACATGTTGTGTTTTCACCCTAGTTTTTTTAATTCATAATCAATCACCATATTTGTTGTTATTGTGTACTAAAGTCTCAACCATGACCAACTTCGGTAAGGTACAAAATTTTCAATTTCTATAAACATTTTCATCACAACATTTTAGTTGATGCGAATCTTAATGATTTTGTAAATTTTTTTACAATAAAGATACTATTCATTAGTTTCACGTAGAAAGTTTTAATTTATTAATACAAAGGTTAAAAATGTAGGAAAGTGAATTAATTAAAAATAGTATATAAACACATTAAATAATAAATTTAAAAATTAAAATGTAAACGTATTAATTCTTAAATGATTGGGAAGGCGACACGTATCAATTATAGTGTAAATGTATTTATTACAATTTTTTTTTAATATATAAAGAATCTCATGGAAATGAAAAATAAATACGTGGATGGAACACTGATGTGATGTTTTCGAGGATATTGTACCGGTTACGTCATCAGTGGCTTTGACTACAAGAATTGATTGTGAAACCGAAAACAATCTCGAAAGAGGAAAAGAATCTGAATAGGTATCGTGATGGTCTAATTAAAATGAGAAAGGTTGGTTGTTTGAAAGACCTTGTGTTTCTAGTCTTTTAGTTTAAATTTCCACAGACTAAATATTTTATTATATTCTTTGTGTGCTTAATTTTCTTCTAAAACCAACAAATGTTAGTAAAAACAATTAATACATATTTAGACTTTTGGAAATAAACAATTAATACATGTTTAGACTTTTGGAAATAAACAATTATTTTATGGTCAGTCAAACTCAATGTTAGAAAAAACAATTAATACATGTTTTAGACCTTTTGAAGTAAACAATTTACTGGTGGTCAGTCAAATTAAATTCAACCTACAAGGCCAAATGGCAACAACATTAATAGATAGAGATAAATTTATATATATATATATATATATACACAGAAGCATGAGGTTAGTTCTAAACAATTTACAAAAAAATATCGGAATAAAGCTCTGAAGAATGAAGCTTTTGATTTTCATATCGTTCTTGCTCATGCTTATGTTGTGCTCTTCAGGTAATTAAATTTGTATGCTAAAATATCTTCAAACTTTAAATTAGTATTCTAATTTCAATACTATATCAGTATATATATATATATATACTTTGTCTACTTCAGACGAATATTTTCTGAAAATATCAACGTTAATTCCGACATATATAATCTGAACTTTGTATATATATTATTAGGATCTGTGGAGGGTCACGAAATTGCTGATAACGACCTCTATTCCTCGAACAAGGTATGCATTAATTTCAATAACTAAATGTTCTTTCTTTGTAGGGACCCCTTCTTTGTATTTTTATTGTTTTTCTTGTCTCAAGAGTCCTTAGTGATTAAAAAATAATTTTTCAATCGTCATTTTTTAAAACAAATACGTATGTAGTAGTTTTTCACTTTTTTGTAACTCATGTGTAAATTTACCTTAAAATAATTGTCTGTGATGCAAAAAACAAAATGTAATAATAGGTTGAAGAGCTATATAGTGGTCGAATGATTCCTCCAACAGGCCCAAACCCAGGACACGATCCGAGAGTTCCTGCACCTCCATCTTCTGAAGAGCTATATAGTGATCGAATGATGGATTATCCTCCAACAGGCCCAAACCCAAGACACGATCCGAGAGTTCCTCCACCTCCACCTTCTGAAGAGCTATATAGTGATCGAATGATGGATTATCCTCCAACAGGCCCAAATCCAAGACACGACCCGAGAGTTCCTCCACCTCCACCTTCTGAAGAGCTATATAGTGATCGAATGATGGATTATCCTCCAACAGGTCCAAACCCAAGACACGACCCGAGAGTTCCTCCACCTCCACCTTCCGACAAAGAAAACAAGATGAAAATTATGTCAACTGAGTAAATGATCGTATTGAAATCCATTCCATCTTTGTAAAACAAAATATATAATTAAATAAATTGCATGTGAGTGCTTATTTTTATATTTAAACTAGGTGTTTGCCCGTAATTTTGCAGATAGTACTATAATACGAATAAATATATCTTATATTTTATAGTTTTCTAATTTATGAATAATAATTAAAATATTAAAATTAAATTTTTTAACTTTAAATAGTTTAATAATCAAAATATCATTATATATCGAGATATGAGATTTAAAATAGTTCAACAACATAATTCTACGTTTGTTAATTTTTTTCTCTTATATAAAGATAATATTAGAATTATTTCACATATTATTTTTTGTTTTATTTTAATACGTGAAAACAGAAATATCATAATCTCCAAAAGAGAAAAAGTGTTATTTTGTGTATCTTTAACACGATTTTTGAAGATTTTTGTAGGTCTAACATCCGCTTTGCAAATTTTCTTTTACATATGAGTCATTGCTTGATTTGATTGTATTCAATTTATTTAAATTAAAATCAAATAGATTTTTTTATAGGTGTTTCTTTCAAAAACTTTGGCAAAAATAAAAAAAAATTGGATATGATTAAATTATATATTTTAGATATGAATAAGGTATTTAAATCTCAAAAAGTACAGATAATTAATTGGTGAATTAGTTTTTGTTTTAGTATCCATATAGAAAATGTACCAGAGTTTTTTTTTAAATTTAACCAATGAACTTAAGTGTAATAAAAAAATCACTTAAATAATTTCTCTTTGAACAATAAAAATGAGATATAATTTATATAATTTATAAATCCTTATAAATATACATATGATTATAGATATATTTATAACAATTTAAAAATAATTATTTATAAACTTTATATTTTTTATGGTTTACCTTGTTTAACTGTTTGATTACATGACTTAATTATATATAAATAACTTAAAAACAAATTGATGAAATATTATATTTTCTTTCTATAATTCAACTATTAGTTATCATAAATCATTATTTGTAAGATTTTTTNTATGATTATAGATATATTTATAACAATTTAAAAATAATTATTTATAAACTTTATATTTTTTATGGTTTACCTTGTTTAACTGTTTGATTACATGACTTAATTATATATAAATAACTTAAAAACAAATTGATGAAATATTATATTTTCTTTCTATAATTCAACTATTAGTTATCATAAATCATTATTTGTAAGATTTTTTTGTGTTGTTTGGTAATTTATATTAATTGGTTCTAAATTTTTTTAATTTTTAGATCTGATTAAAATGTATAATTAATAAAACTAATCAACCAATCGAATTATAACAATTTTCTAAAACGTCACTTATCAGTGACATATAAGCAAAAGACAATTACATGACTTTCCAATTAATATATAGTAGGATCTTAGTCATTTTTCAGAAAAAAATATAATCTGATTATGTTTTTAAATAAAAAAATATTTAAATATATTCAAATTTTACTTTGTGTTTAAAATGTTAGAACATGACTAAATTTTGAATGATAAAAATGCAAAATATTCGAATACTTCTTTTTAAATCATATGTTTCAAGTTAATTTTTGAATTATTGGATATATTTGACAATAAATTTATTATAACTTAAAGATATGTTTTAATCTAATATTTTTGGATTATTTGTCAACTAAAATAAGTTGGTTTATAATTATTATTTTTTAGAATCGAATTAGATAAATCAAAAATGAAAAAAACATAGACTAATCAAATTATAACAACTCACTATGAATGACATGTGTATAAAAACCACTTAAGAGACTTCTCAGTTAATATATATATGATGTGATGATATATTTCTTACAATAAAAAAATATTTAAATATATGTAAATTTCACTTTGTATTTAAAATAATAGATTGATAGAACATGAATACATTTTGCATGATCAAAAATGTAAAATAATCGCACGCTTCTTTTTAAATCATATGTTTCAAATTGATTTTTTTATTATTTGATATATTTCACAATAATTTATCATAAACTTGAGGATACGTTTTTTTCTAATATTTGTTTTTGGATTATTTGGCAACTGTAACAAGTTGGTTTATAATTATGTTTTTTAGAATGCAATTAAATAAATCAAAAATGAAAAACATAGACTAATCACTCACATGTGTATAAAAGTCATTTAACTGACTTCTCAGTTAATATATATATAAATATATGATGTAATGATATATTTCTACAATAAAAAATATTTAAATATATTCAAATTTCACTTTGTATTTAAAATAATAGATTGATAGAACATGAATAAATTTTGTGTGATCAAAAATGTAAAATAACTGAATGCTTCTTTTTAAATCATAGGTTTCAAATTGATTTTTTTTTTATTATTGGATATATTTCACAACAAGTTTATCATAACCTTAATGATTTTTTTTTATTCTAATATTTTTCGATTATTTGGCAACTGAACTAAGTTGGTTTATGGTTATATCTTTTTATAAAATTGAATTAAATAAATGAAAAATGAAAAACTATCAACCAATCAAATTATAACAATTAATCTTACAACTTACTTATGAATTACATGTATACAAAAGTTATTTAAGTGAATTTTCAATTAATATATAGGAGGATATATTTAAAACCATTTATATAATTGTTTATGTAATATCATATGCAAATACATGTATATTATCAATTTATATAATGTAATCTATGATATTTAAATATTTCTATAAACAAATATGTTAGTTGATCTATATTTAAGATTTTTAATTATTTGTTTGGAAATATAGATCAAATTAGTATTTCTAGGATTAGTTTCTTTTTAAAAATTTCAATTAAATAATTAAAAAATGAAAAAACCAATCAAATTATAATATTTAATTGGAGAGCTCTCCTATGAATGACACGTCAGCATAAATCACTTAAGTGATTTCTCATTTAATATATAGGAGGATTATTTTCAAAGAAAGTTCAACGAATTCAAAGCTTGTCTTGGTTGGCTACTAGTATTTATAGGTTAGTTTCGCAAGTGAAAGTAAAACCGTATAATATGTCCAGGACTCAATAATTTCGATCCAGATAAAAGTCCAAACAAAATGAATCTGATAAAAAGAGGATAAAGTTGATTGAAACCGGATCGCGAGAGGAAGGTGAGATAGACCGATATTATAGGAACAAGAAGTTGTATAGAAGGAGAAAGAAAATGAGCAAAGATATAGACGGAAAATCCTAGACCCTTACACAAAACATATAGCTATCTACCTGAAGTCACTCTTGTTCATATCATTTTGTACTCGATTTCTAATATTTAACTCTTTCGATTTCTTTCTATCATTGTACTCAATATATTTTTATAAAAAATTCCATTTTTGTCAACCAGAATCTGATAACATCGTTGTGTTCTAAGGATATTGTTGCCCACGTTATTTTTTCCTTAGTTTGTACATTCAATCACTACCAAATACTTAGTGTGGATTTTAAGATCTATATTTTGGCGCCAGTGAAAAAGATAAAAAAAAATATCATTACTAAGAATCTGATCTAAGGTTCCTAAGCACAATACTAGATCCCACACAAACAGCACCCGGTTTCACCGAACCAAGAAGGACCAACGTCGATCTCCCCAGATCTGACTCGACAAACAGAACAAACATCGCGAATCAGACCACGATGACCGAATCCAGAGAACCCAGCCATCTAAAAATTTACCTATAAAAATAAAGGCTGGTTACACAAAATAATGTATAATAAATTAATAATAGGTTGAAGAGCTGTATAGAATGATGGATTATCCAGGACCAGGCCCAAACCCTGGACATGACCCGACAGTTCCTCCTCCACCTTCCCATCAAGAAGACATGCATGATGGAAAATTATGTAAACTGAATACATGACCCTATTGAAATCTAGGCCTGGGCATCCGGGTCCTCGGGTCGGATTCGGGTCGGGTCTTGTCGGGTCCGCGTCCTTCGGGTCCTGAAAATTTGGACATGTATAGATACCTATAATTTTTCGGGTAGGTTACTGATACGCCCTGGATCGAGCACTGACTTGTTTGGATCATGGACACGGCTCAAGGTGGCGTTCTTGTCGACCAGCTAGACCTAATCAAGGTTTTTTCATCAGATCATGTCAATTCCCTTATCATCTATGCAATCTTGGATGAGCTAAGGCTAGCTGATGACACTAAGGACAAGCTGAAACCAGCTGAAGTACGTGTAGTTGAACTGAATCGGGCTGACACTTACATGGGCGAGCTGGTCGAGTTGAATCAAAGTGAAACCTACCTAGCTGAGCTGGATGAGCTGAGTACTAAAGTGAGCTGTACTTACACTATCCTGGACGATCTTAGCTGGACAGAAACTCATCTGGACGAGCTGAGCAAGATGGTTCAATCTTCCGAGCTGGTTCGACCACCCGAGAAGCTCGAAATGGCCAACCTTCTTTCTGATGAAACAACGACCAATTCAATCATGCTAAAGATTCAAAAACAGACTTGTTTGGACCGAATGGAGAAACCGATAAAAATGGCTAAGAGAAAAAGATGGATTTCTACCAGGCCTTAAAGAGACATGTCTTGACCCATTTCAGGAGTATATTCTTCACTTCCCCAAGTCAAGGTCGTGGCTATATCAAGAGGCAGTCCAAGTTTCAGTCAAAGAATTTATTTAGTCAAGTCTTTGTTTCATTTTTCAATGTCTTGTTTTTAGCACATTCTTCTTTGGAACCGCTGAAATAGCCGAAATTATCAAAAATCAGACCCGAAAACCCAAAAAAAATACACTAAATTTTACCCAAATACTCGAATTATATTTTCTAAAAATCTAAAATTTTACCTGAAACCTAAAATTAGACCCGAAAACCCAAACTCAAAAATTTTTAAAATACCCGAAATACCAAAAATATACCCAAACACCTAAATATACCTTATATATGCAATGATTTACGGGTACCCAAACAGATCTCGGGTAGGACCCGGACCCGGACCCGATCCGAGACCCGCAAATCCAAATAAAAAGATCTGACATGTACTTTAGCATGGTTCCGGACCCGGATCCGAAACTATATTTTCGGGTCGGTTCCGGTTCAGATCTTCGGGTCTGGATAAAATGCCCAGACTTATTAAAATCCTTTCCATCTTTCGTAAAACTAAACATATAATTAAATAAATTTCATTTTTACAACAATAAAAAACATTCTATTATTTTTATTTAAGGTAGTCTAGATAACTAAACCAAAATAGAATAACCAATTAACCAAATATTCCTATGAAATGATCTCGTTCTACTAGTTAAATGGTCTGTAGTTCCATTATATCTCTAAGGATATAGATGATCTCGAATTCGTGAAACCTGCTCTTGAAGTCCTAAATCTCTACCAACGTCGTCGAGAATCCCGGCCATGATTCAAGGTCCCTTATCATTACTATTACCTCGTGACAGTACTGTAACCAGAGATTAATTGCCATATTTTATGAGGAGCACTTATCTTCCAAGAGTTTGTAATATGCTTGGCTCAGCCGCTCAGTAAACTCAACATTTTCCTGCTCCTTAAATATGTCTGGATGCGCTAACTTAACTGTGTACAAACCACTGTTGATGAATCTCCAACAAACAAAAAAATCCGTCTATAAAGATCTTCTTATAGGGATACGGTTGGAATATATGATGTTCTCTCTCGCGACTTTTCTTGCGATTTCCGGTGACAGTTTCCTTTCTCTCCTTCAGAGTTTCTGTCCGGCATTTTTCCTAGATTCTAGGATAATTTCTGTCGGTTTCCTTCCATTGTGCACGGTCTCGGGTGGTTTCCTTCCGTGGTTTTCTCTCAACTACGGTTTTTACTTTTGGAAACCGCCATGGCCTCTGTTCTATTTAATCTCTCTTCCAAATTTTATTTCCTCAAACTGTAGAATCTCCTTCTAATGGCTGAAAATCTCCGTCGAAAAATGCAAAAAATTACTCTTAGTGCTGATGATGCTCCGGTGGCCCTCCCTTCTTCGGTCCTTGTTCAAGCGGCGGCGAGTAACCGGTTTTCTCTTGTTGTCACTCCCATGAATCCCAAAAAACAGAATCTCCGTGCGATGATCAGTCAATTTCCGAGGGTCTGGGGTGTTGATAATGTTGTGGTGGGCCGTATCATTGCGACGAATAAGGTTCAATTTTTGTTTCAGTCTGAAGAGGCTATGTTGATGGTGACCCGTCGTGCCCCCTGGTCGTTTGCGGAATGGATGTTGTCGGTTCATCGTTGGTACCCCAATATCCATGATGATGAACTTAAAATCATCCCGTGCTGGGTCCAAATCAGAGGTATTCCGCTTCAATTTCTTACGCGTCAAATGATCGAGTTTATAGGGGATACTATGGCTCCAGTCTTCAATGTTGATTTTTATGAAAACTCAGCTCGTGTGGACTTTGTTCGTGTACAATTGCTGTGGAATGTTGACAACCCCCTTCGTTTTCAACGCAATTTTAAATTCTCTAAAGATGTTAATACTCTTTTCTCCTTTGAATATGAGCGTCTCCGTGGTTTCTGTCAGACGTGTGGTCATCTTACGCACGAGAAGCAAGACTGTCCTTTTGGTTTTGATGACGATCAACCTCCTCCTTCTAATGAGGATGATGATGAAGACGATGAGGATGATAATGATAATGGGGGCGATACTGTGATATCTGATATCGGTGGGGCTCTGGTTCACAGAGGTTCTCCGCTACCGGGTGAGTGTTGGGGTCAAAATCGGTACGACGGAATCAATAGCCAAAATTCCCCGCAAACGCGTAAACGCAACAGTTTTATGAATCTCGAGAATTATTTTATAAAACTCGAAGATCGTTTTATAAAACTCGAGAGATCGCTTTATAAAAACTCGAAGATCGTTTTATAAAACTCGAGAGATCGTTTTATAAAACTCGAAGGTCGTTTTATAAAACTCGAGAGATCGTTTTATAAAACTCGAAGGTCGTTTTATAAAACTCGAGAAATCGTTTTATAAAACTCGAGAGATCGTTT
>CAKOAT010128154.1:28970-82060 GCA_932364175.1 Eruca vesicaria subsp. sativa | reverse complement strand
CTAAATTTATTTTCATGGCAAATGGGCATCACTTCTAATTATAAAATGACTAAATTACTAAACTTCATATACCACTTGATAAATGGACTAGACCTTATAAAAATATCAATTTTAAGAAGAAATGGGAATATCTAAATTTTCAAACCTCTTTAATATTCATACTATGTCAGTGTATGATGCAACAATGCATTAAAACAAACAATTCATATTTTTTAATTTATCTTGAAATATGTGGGTTAACCCCTACGAAAATACTGATTTTCCATTAAAAATTATCTATAATATTTAGGTTCTATAATGTTGGTTTAAAAATACCTAACCACATTCCAATTTTATATATATATATATATATATATATATATATATATATATATATATATATGTGTGTGTGTGTGTTCTAAACTTATTTTCATGGAAAATGGGCATAACTTCTAATTATCAAATGATTAATTTATTTAAACTTCATATATAAAACCTAATAAGTAGACTATACCCTATACAAATCTCAATTTTATGAAGCAATGGGAATATCTAAAGTCTCAAACCTCTTTAATATCATGCTTTGTCAGCGCATGATGCATCAATGCATGAAAACGAAAAATTTCATATTTTCTAATTTATCTTGATATATGTGGGTTAACCCCAACGAAAATATTAAATTTCCAATAAATACTATCTATACTATTTAGGTCCTTTAGTGTTGTTTTAAAAAATACCTAATCACATTCTAAATTTATAAATATGTGTGCTAAACTTATTTTCATGGAAAATGGGCATCACTTAAAATTATCAAATGACTAATTTTTTTAAACTTCATATATAACAAATTAAGTGGACTAGACCCTATAAAAATCTCAATTTTATGAAGAAATGGGAATATCTAAGGTCTCAAACCTTTTTAATATTGATAATATATCAGTGCATGATGCATCAATGCATTAAAACAAAAATTTTATATTTTTTAATTTATCTTGAAATATGTGGGTTAACCCCTACGAAAATATTGATTTTTCCAATAAATACCATCTAAACTATTTAAGTTCTTTAGTGTTGTTTTAAAAATACCTAACCACATTCCAAATTTATATATATGTGTGCTAAACTTATTTTCATGGAAAACAGGCCTCACTTCTAATTATCAAATGAATAATTTATTTAAACTTCATATACCACCTATTAAGTGGACTAAACCCTATAAAAATCTCAATTTTTGAAGAAATGAGGATATCTAAGGTCTAAAACCTCTTTAATATTCATACAATGTCAGTGAATGATGCATCAATGCATTAAAACAAAAATTTCATATTTTTAATTTATCTTGAAATATGTGGGTTAACCCCTACAAAAATATTGATTTTTCCAATAAATACCATCTAAACTATTTAGGTTCTTTAGTGTTGTTTTAAAAATACCTAACCACATTCAAAATTTATAAATATGTGTGCTAAAGTTATTTTCATGGCAAATGGGCATCACTTCTAATTATAAAATGACTAAATTACTAAACTTTATATACCCATTTGATAATTAGAAGTTATGCCCATTTTCCATGATAATTAGAAGTCTAAACCATCTAAACTATTTAGGTTCTTTAGTGTTGTTTTAAAAATACCTAACCCCATTCAAAATTTATAAATATGTGTGCTAAAGTTATTTTCATGGAAAATGGGCATCATTTCTAATTATAAAATGACTAAATTACCAAACTTCATATACCACTTGATAAATGGACTAGACCTTATAAAAATATCAATTTTAAGAAGAAATGGGAATATCTAAATTTTCAAACCTCTTTAATATTCATACTATGTCAGTGTATGATGCAACAATGCATTAAAACAAAAATTTCATATTTTTTAATTTATCTTGAAATATGTGGGTTAACCTCTACGAAAATACTGATTTTCCATTAAAAATTATCTATAATATTTAGGTTCTTTAATGTTGGTTTAAAAATACCTAACCACATTCCAATTTTATATATATGTGTTCTAAACTTATTTTCATGGAAAATGGGCATAACTTCTAGTTATCAAATGACTAATTTATTTAAACTTCATATATAAAACTTAATAAGTAGACTATACCCTATACAAATCTAAATTTTATGAAGAAATGGGGATATCTAAGGTCTCAAATATGTTTAATATTCATACTATGTCAGTGCATGATGCATCAATACATTAAAACGAAATTTTCATATTTTTTAATTTATCTTGAATTATCTAAGTTAACCCCTACGAAAATATTGCTTTTTGCAATAAATACCACCTAAACAATTTAGATTCTTTAGTGTAATTTTAAAAATACTTAACCACATTCCAAATTTATATATATATGTGTGCTAAACCTTATTTCATGGAAAATGGGCATCACTTCAAATTATCAAATGACTAAGTTATTTAAACTTCATATATAACAAATTAAGTGGACTAGACCCTATAAAAATCTCAATTTTATGAAGAAATGGGAATATCTAAGGTCTCAAACCTTTTTAATATTCATAATATGTCAGTGCATGATGCATCAATGCATTAAAACAATTTTTTTATATTTTTTAATTTATTTTGAAATATGTGGGTTAACCCCTAGGAAAATATTGTTTTTTCCAATAAATACCATCTAAACTATTTAGGTTCTTTAGTGTTGTTTTAAAAATACCTAACCACATTCCTAATTTATATATATGTGTGCTAAACTTATTTTCATGGAAAACAGGCCTCACTTCTAATTATCAAATGAATAATTTATTTAAACTTCATATACCACCTATTAAGTGGACTAAACCCTATAAAAAATCTCAATTTTTGAAGAAATGAGGATATCTAAGGTCTCAAACCTCTTTAATATTCATACAATGTCAGTGAACGATGCATCAATGCATTAAAAGAAAATTTTCATATTTTCTATTTTATCTTGAAATATGTGGGTTAACCCCTACAAAAATATTGATTTTTCCAATAAATACCATCTAAACTATTTAGGTTCTTTAGTGNAATCTCAATTTTTGAAGAAATGAGGATATCTAAGGTCTCAAACCTCTTTAATATTCATACAATGTCAGTGAACGATGCATCAATGCATTAAAAGAAAATTTTCATATTTTCTATTTTATCTTGAAATATGTGGGTTAACCCCTACAAAAATATTGATTTTTCCAATAAATACCATCTAAACTATTTAGGTTCTTTAGTGTTTTTTTAAAATACCTAACCACATTCAAAATTTATAAATATGTGTGCTAAATTTATTTTCATGGTAAATGGGCATCACTTCTAATTATAAAATGACTAAATTACTAAACTTCATATACCACTTGATAAATGGACTAGACCTTTTAAAAATATCAATTTTAAGAAGAAATGGGAATATCTAAATTTTCAAACCTCTTTAATATTCATACTATGTCAGTGTATGATGCAACAATGCATTAAAACAAAAAATTCATATTTTTTTAATTTATCTTGAAATATGTGGGTTAACCCCTACGAAAATACTGATTTTCCATTAAAAATTATCTATAATATTTTGGTTTTTTAATGTTGGTTTAAAAATACCTAATCACATTCCAATATTATATATATATATATATATATGTGTGTGTGTGTGTGTTCTAAAATTATTTTCATCGCAAATGGGCATCACTTCTAATTATCAAATGACTAATTTATTTAAACTTCATATATAACCTAATAAGGAGACTAGACACTATAAAAATCTCAATTTTATGAAGAAATGGGAATATCTAAGGTCTCAAACCTCTTTAATATTCATGTTGTGTCAATGCATGATGCATCAATGCATGAAAACAAAAATTTCATATTTTCTAATTTATCTTGAAATATGTGGGTTAACCCCTACAAAAAAAAACTGATTTTTCCAATAAATACCATCTAAAGTATTTAGGTTCTTTAGTGTTGTTTTAAAAACACCTAACCACATTCCAAATTTATATATATGTGTGCTAAACTTATTTTCATGGAAAACAGGCCTCACTTCTAATTAACAAATGAATAATTTATTTAAACTTCATATACCACCTATTAAGTGGACTAAACCCTATAAAATCCCAATTTCTGAAGAAATGAGGATATCTAAGGTCTCAAACCTCTTTAATATCCATACAATGTCAGTGAATAATGCATCAATGCATTAAAACAAAAATTTCATATTTTTTAGTTTATCTTGAAATATGTGGGTTAACCCCTACAAAAATATTGATTTTTCCAATAAATAACATCTAAACTATTTAGGTTCTTTAGTGTTGTTTTTCAAAAATACCTAACCACATTAAAAATTTATAAATATGTGTGCTAATTATAAAATGACTAAATTACTAAACTTCATATACCACCTAATAAATGGACTAGACCTTATAAAAATATCAATTTTATGAAGAAATGGGAATATCTAAGGTCTCAAACCTCTTTAATATACATACTATGCCAGTGCATGATCCATATATGCATTAAAACAAAATTGTTTAATTTTTAATTTATCTTAAAATATGTGGGTTAATCCCTACGAAAATATTGATTTTTCCAAAAAATACCATCTACACTATTTAGGTTCTTTAGTGTTGTTTTAAAAATACCTAACCACATTCCTAATTTATATATATTTGTGCTAAACTTATTTTCATGGAAAACAGGCCTCACTTCTAATTATCAAATGAATAATTTATTTAAACTCCATATACCACCTATTAAGTGGACTAAACCCTATAAAAATCTCAATTTCTGAAGAAATGAGGATATCTAAGGTCTCAAACCTCTTTAATATTTATATAATATCAGATGGTGCATCAATGCAATAAAACAAAAATTTCATATTTTTTGAATTTATCTTGAAATATGTGGGTTAACCCCTACAAAAATACTGATTTTTCCAATAGATACCATCTAAACTATTTAGGTTCTTTAGTGTTGTTTTAAAAATACCTAACCACATTAAAAATTTATAAATATATGTGCTAAAGTTATTTTTATGGCAAATGGGAATTACTTCTAATTATAAAATGACTAAATTACTAAACTTTATATACCACCTCATAAATGGACTAGACCTTATAAAAAATATCAATTTAATGAAGAAATGAGAATATCTAAATACTCAAACCTCATTAATATTCATATTATATTAGTGCATGATGAAAAATGCATTAAAACAAAAAAAAATCATAATTTTAATTTTTCTTGAAATATGTGGGTTAACCCCTATGAAAAGTACTGATTTTCCAATAAGTACTATCAATGCTATTTAGGTTCTTTAATGTTGTTTTAAAATTACCTAACCACATTCCAATTTTATTTATATGTGTTCTAAACTTATTTTCATCGCAAATGGGCATCACTTCTAATTATCAAATGACTAATTTATTTAAACTTCATATATAACCTAATAAGTAGACTAGACACTATAAAAATCTCAATTTTATGAAGAAATGGGAATATCTAAGGTCTCAAACCTCTTTAATATTCATGTTGTGTCAAGGCATGATGCATCAATGCATGAAAACAAAAATTTCATATTTTCTAATTTATCTTGATACATGTGGGTTAACCCCTACGAAAATATTGATTTTTCCAATAAATACCATCTACACTATTTAGGTTCTTTAGTGTTGTTTTAAAAATACCTAACCAATTTCCTAATTTATATATATTTGTGCTAAACTTATTTTCATGGAAAACAGGCCTCACTTCTAATTATCAAATGAATAATTTATTTAAACTCCATATACCACCTATTAAGTGGACAAAACCCTATAAAAATCTCAATTTCTGAAGAAATGAGAATATCGAAGGTCTCAAACCTCTTTAATATTCATACAATATCAGTAAAATGATGCATCAATGCAATAAAACTAAAATTTCATATTTTAATTTATCTTGAAATATGTGGGTTAACCCCTACAAAAATACTGATTTTTCCAATAAATACCATCTAAACTATTTAGGTTCTTTAGTGTTGTTTTAAAAATACCTAACCACATTCAAAATTTATAAATATGTGTGCTAAAGTTTTTTTCATGGCAAATGGGATTCACTTCTAATTATAAAATGACTAAATTACTAAACTTCATATACCACCTAATAAATGGACTAGACCTTATAAAAATATCAATTTTACGAAGAAATGAGAATATCTAAATACTCAAACCTCATTAATATTCATATTATGTCAGTGCATTATGCAACAATGCATTAAAACAAAAAAAATCAAATTTTTAATTTATCTTGAAATATGTGGGTTAACCCCTACGAAAATACTGATTTTCCAATAAGTACTATCTATGCTATTTAGGTTCTTTAATGTTGTTTTAAAAATACCCAACCACATTCCAGTTTTATATGTATATATATGTGTTCTAAACTTATTTTCATGGCAAATGGGAATCACTTCTAATTATCAAACGGCTAATTTATTTGAACTTCATATACCACCTAATAAATGGAGTAAACCCTATAAAAATCTCAATTTTATGAAGAAATGGGAATATCTAAATTTTCAAATTAATCTCTTTAATATTCATACTATGTCAGAGCATGATGCATCAATGCATTAAAACAAATTTTTTTATATTTTCTAATTTATTTTGATATATGTAGGTTAACCCCTACGAAAATTTTGATTTTTCCAAAAAATACCATCTACACTATTTAGGTTCTTTAGTGTTGTTTTAAAAATACCTAACCACATTCCTAATTTATATATATTTGTGCTAAACTTATTTTCATGGAAAACAGGCCTCACTTCTAATTATCAAATGAATAATTTATTTAAACTGCATATACCTCATATTAAGTGGACTAAACCCTATATAAATCTCAATTTTGAAGAAATGAGGATATCTAAGGTCTCAAACATCTTTAATAGTCATAGAATGTCAGTGAATGATGCATCAATGCATCAAAACAAAATTTTCACATTTTTTTAATTTATCTTGAAATATGTGGGTTAACCCCTACAAAAATATTGATTTTTCCAATAAATACCATCTAAACTATTTAGGTTCTTTAGTGTTGTTTTAAAAATACCTAACCACATTCAAAATTTATAAATATGTGTGCTAAATTTATTTTCATGGCAAATGGACATCACTTCTAATTATAAAATGACTAAATTACTAAACTTCATATACCACCTAATAAATGGACTAGACCTTATAAAAATATCAATTTTATGAAGAAATGGGAATATCTAAATTTTCAAACCTCATTAATATTCGTATTATGTCAGTGCATGATGCAACAATGCATTAAAACAAACAATATCATATTTTTAATTTATCTTGAAATATGTGGGTTAACCGCTACGAAAATACTGATTTTCCAATAAGTACTATCTATGATATTTAGGTTCTTTAATGTTGTTTTAAATATACCTAACCACATTCCAATTTTATATATATGTGTTCTAAACTTATTTTCATCGCAAATGGGCATCACTTCTAATTATCAAATGACTAATTTATTTAAACTTCATATATAACCTAATAAGTAGACTAGACACTATAAAAATCTCAATTTTATGAAGAAATGGAAATATCTAAGGTCTCAAACCTCTTTAATATTCATGTTGTGTCAAGGCATGATGCATCAATGCATGAAAACAATTTTTTATTTTTTTTATTTATCTTGAAATATGTGGGTTAACCCCTACGAAAATATTGATTTTTCCAAAAAATACCATCTAAACTATTTAGGTTCTTTAGTGTTGTTTTAAAAATACCTAACCACATTCCAAATTTATATATATGTGTGCTAAACTTATTTTCATGGAAAACATGCCTCACTTCTAATTATCAAATGAATAATTTATTTAAACTTCATATACCACCTATTAAGTGGACTAAACCCTATAAAATATCAATTTCTGAAGAAATGAGGATATATAAGGTCTCAAACCTCTTTAATAGTCATACAATGTCAGTGAATGATGCATCAATGCATCAAAACAAAATTTTCACATTTTTTTAATTTATCTTGAAATATGTGGGTTAACCCCTACAAAAATATTGGTTTTTCCAATAAATACCATCTAAACTATTTAGGTTCTTTAGTGTTGTTTTAAAAATACCTAACCACATTCAAATTTTATAAATATGTGTGCTAAAGTTATTTTCATGGCAAATGGGCATCACTTCTAATTATAAAATGACTAAATTACTAAACTTCATATACCACCTAATAAATGGACTAGACCTTATAAAAATATCAGTTTTTTGAAGAAATGGGAATATCTAAATTTTCAAACCTCATTAATATTCATATTATGTCAGTTCATGATGCAACAATGCATTAAACTCGTTTTTATTATTATCTGAATATATTTTTAATTACGATTTAACATATGTCATAATCTTACACATATAATTGCCACATGTCACAATCGTGTTTATTATCTAAATTTATTTTTTATTAGATTTAACATATGTCACAATCTAACACATATAATTCCACATGTTACAATCGTGTTAATTAGCAAATTTTAGAAACCAAATTTTATATAATAAGAGACATCTTAATGGTGATCGTTAACATAGTTGATCAGTAAAACTAAGATTTTGATTTGTGGCCATTTGATTTGATGGAAGAAAAAAAATATACATTACAATGAAAATTTATATGGAAAACTAAATTATAATAAAATATGAGTTTTTACATGATGAAATGAAAGAAATAGCATGAAACTCATGCATCAGTAATTTAACAAAGATTTTAATCTAATTAGTCTATAACTGAAGAATAATAAATTAACCACAAGATGATCGCCTATAAAAAACATTTTAACTGGGTCAAATTTAGAATCATTTAAATGATATTTTCTGATCTCTTTTGGACATTGAAATAACAAAAAAAAAAACAATTCAGTGTAAAAATAAAAGAAACTATTATCTTTTTGAATTGAATGTTAACTTTATTCAAATCAAAGTATTATGTTTACTTCAAGTGCATCTTATTTTGAAAGTGTAAAGACATAAAAATTGTTTGAACAACTGGCAAAAACATAATTTTGTAATTGGTCATGTTGCCGAAAATACTTAAATAAAATAATTAACTTTTGGACTAGCTGTAGATGTAATTTAGATACTAATATCAGCTTTTTCCGGCTTAACAAATTTACAAACGGCCGACAGAAAAGGAGTCATTCCGCGCGCTTTGATCATCACCGTTAGATTTACTCAAAGAGCTAATAGCAACGGTCACGATCATCATACAATCTCTGAACATATATCTTTATTTTAAAATCTTCACAGAAATTAAGGAAGCGTGAATGATAGGTCTTCTATAGTTTTGACCATGGCGGATCTTATATTA
Source organism: Eruca vesicaria subsp. sativa (assembly GCA_932364175.1). Taxonomy (NCBI): domain Eukaryota; kingdom Viridiplantae; phylum Streptophyta; class Magnoliopsida; order Brassicales; family Brassicaceae; genus Eruca; species Eruca vesicaria. Next base: position 72,737 of record CAKOAT010128154.1, on the reverse strand, counting down.
GCTATATCCGCTCCTCCGTAGATACAACTAAACATTTCCATAAATAAATGTCTATAAGTACTGTCTAAATACTTTTTTTTTGTTTCTTTGTTACGTTTTCTTGGCAGAGGAGGGAAAAGAAGAAGGAGAGATAAGTTGGCATCATCATCGTCTCTCTTTCTTTCTTTCTCTTCTCTTTAAAGCATCATCTTCGTGTTTTCTTTTGTAAAATTCTGCTTAAAACGATGAATGTGATGCGTAGATTGACGAGTATGGCTTCTGGACGTGGTTTCGTCACGTCTGATAACGTAAGGATGTTTCTTTTTAAGTAGTTTCGTGATTAGATGGTTTTTTTTAAAGCCTTTTCTTGTTTTTTTAGGTAGGAGAAGACGAGACGCCAAGATCGAAGAAGCCTAACAAAACTCGTGAAGATATAGAGTCTACGGAAACGGCTACGTACGAGAGAGGTTCTACTTGTTTAGGAGATGATAAGACACGAGAAGAATCTGTCTCTACGACAGAGACTTCTCATTCATTACCAAAAGACATGGCAAGCGGTGTTGATGACAAGGTTTTATACATTTTTGTGGTGACTTACAATTTTTATGGTGCTAATGAATAATGATGATGAATGATGTTCAGCTTTTTTTTTTTGCTTCGGCTTTTATAGGATTTGGACAGTGGAATCATCAAAGGAAATGGGACAGAATCTGGTCGGATTATTACCACCACAATTAAGGGTCTGAATGATCAAAGAGACAAGGTGACTTCAAACTTTTGCATGTAACATTTCTAAAATTGTTCCATGCACTGAATGTCATCAGAAAACTATAATTGTTTCATGGATCTTATGGGACCTGAGTTCGAATCCGTCTACACTCAGATTAACACAGCATGTGACCATCGAGACTTTCACATTCTCTCTCCGGAGAATAGTTTACCATTTTTTCTTACTACGAGAAAGAAAAACATACTTATTATAACCCGTCATGAGCAAAAATGACCCCCAAAATTCTAGCAAAAAAACTAAATATATAAGCTTTTAATTTGTAAAAAAAAAAATTCTATAAATCTTTATTGACCTCCCAAACGTTCCTGCTAATTGATCACCAGAATAAAATTGTTTTTTTAATAAAATCTGTTTTTTTCTTGTTCAGACAATCTCGTACAAAGCTGAAAATGTAATTGGCACAGGCTCATTCGGTGTTGTCTTTCAGGTAAAACCACACAAAGCTTCTCTCAAGAGATTACTTGTTGTTTAAGAATGTTATTGATGCTCATTGTTTTTTTTTTTAATGATTATAGGCTAAGTGCTTAGAGACAGAAGAACAAGTAGCAATCAAGAAAGTGTTACAAGACAAGAGATACAAAAACAGAGAGCTTCAGATAATGCGAATACTCGAGCATCCTAACGTCGTTGAGCTTAAGCATTCTTTCTTCTCCACCACTGACAAAGACGAGCTTTATCTTAACCTTGTTCTTGAGTATGTACCCGAGACTATATACCGTGCATCAAGATCTTATACCAAGATGAATCAGCAAATGCCCTTGATTTATATTCAGCTCTACACATATCAGGTAAACAAAACTTGTGATCTGACTCTTTGTGAATCTCTTATATTCTCATTTTGAGGTTCTTACAATCTTTTGTTGAAAAATCAGATTTTCCGCGCAGTGAACTATCTGCATCGAGCTGTTGGAGTGTGTCACCGTGACATTAAACCGCAAAATCTATTGGTAAGCATTTACAACAAGGAGTTCAAACAAGATGATTTTTCTTGAACGGTTTATTTAAAAACTGGTCTAAACGTTCAAAAAATCGGTTTAGGCACCTGCTTAATCAATAATTTCCTGTAAAATGCTTAATTACCATTTCTTGAACATTGTTTATAAGTAGTTCTTGAAAGCATTTATAGATTTTTTTCTAATGATGATGCATTTGGCAGGTCAATAATGTTACACATGAGGTAAAGATATGTGACTTTGGGAGCGCGAAAATACTGGTAGGTTTCATAAACTCTAAATGTGTTTTGAGGTTCTTTAGATTTCACTGCCTGTTACAAGAAACATGAGTAGTGAGTGAGTGGTGTGTTCTTGGTTTCAGATTCCTGGAGAACCCAATATATCATACATATGCTCAAGGTATTACAGAGCTCCAGAACTCATCTTTGGAGCAACTGAGTACACAACCGCTATAGATATGTGGTCTGTAGGCTGTGTTATGGCTGAACTTTTCCTTGGACATGTAAGATAATCTTTTCTTCTGAGTTATTCTAACTTTTAACTCAGACAGTTTCTTTGAGACATGGATCTTTCCTTTTAATGTATACAGCCTCTGTTCCCTGGAGAGACTAGTGTTGATCAATTGGTGGAGATCATTAAGGTAAAGAAACAGATTGTGTTTCTATGTTCTTTTCATGTTAGAGATTGTCAGAGTTGTAATCAGAAATTTTCTGTGTAAATAAGATTTTGGGGACACCATCTAGAGAAGAGATAAAGAACATGAACCCTCGTTACAATGATTTCAAGTTCCCTCAAATAAAACCTCAGCCATGGCACAAGATTTTTAGGAGACAGGTACCTCCTGAAGCATTGGATCTTGGCTCTAGACTCCTCCAGTATTCACCAAACCTGAGATGCTCAGCGGTAAGAGAGAACAATCCTACTTGATTTCTGACTTATTTTCAAGCATGGCATCATTACAATGGCTACTCTAACTCTGGTTTCAGCTTGAAGCATGTGCACACCCGTTTTTCGATGCTCTGAGAGACCCCAACACATCCTTGCCTAATGGAAGAGCACTTCCTCCATTGTTTGATTTCACAGCTCAAGGTTTTGACAACAACAACACTATGCTTTCTTGTGCTTTATCTTTCTCTTCTTGAACTTACCTCTCAGAAATGCAATTTACTTTCTTTGCAGAATTGGCTGGTGCATCTGTTGAATTGCGTCATCGTTTAATCCCTGAGCATGCAAGGAAATGACTTCTTCTTCTCTACACATGTTCTTGTTATGAACCAACACTGACCTCTGCAACCACTTGGAAAAGTAGTTTCGAAAGTGTATAATTTATAAGTTTGCAACTTTGTAGCTTCCACTGTTGTATACAGAAGAATTTTTCAAGTTTTCTTTCCTATTCAAAATGTTACCAATAGTCTCCACAAGAACAGTGTCCATCTCTAAAGTGATGAAAGCAGTTAGAATCTCTTAAGATAATATGCCGTAGATACACTTTCGATATATACTTCATCGCACTGTGGCAATCTCCACAGACACGGAGGTTCTTGATGATACGAATCGGAGCTCCAGATGGTACAGCAAGTAAACCAAACGCTACAGCTAGTTTCTCACTATGGTAAGCCAAGCCAAGCTCCTTCCCTTCTTTATCCAAGTCATGGAGTGCAAAACTCATATCCGGTATATAACCAGCTTCTTTGATCAAAAGCATCATTTCATCAACCTTTGAATAGATCTCAACCATTCTCGGATGCTTTCTATCTTCAGACATGAAGCTATGAACTATCCCTTTCCCTTCTACCCAACTGCAACCAGGCTCTTTGCTTATGTTACGAGTTTTCATCAACCTACGAACATTTGCAGCTTCCTCTTGTCTCCCTGCTGCAGAGTACATGTTTGATAACAGAACATAAGGAACAGCATTGTTTGGTTCCAGTTCCATGAGAGTTTTCGCTGCTCTTTCACCGTTTGCTATATTCCCATGCTTCCTACTTGCAGCTAAAATTGCTTTCCACACAGTTGCATCTGGTTCAACCTCCATTTGATTCAGCAACTCCTCTAATTTTATAAAATCGCCAGATCTACCATAGAGATCAATCATACATGCATAGTGTTCAGGTCCTGGTGTGATTCTGTAAACTGTTCTCATTGAATCAAAGTAGTGTTCAGCTTCTTCTATGAGACCGGCATGACTGCAAGCAAATAGTAATCCAATAAAAGTAATGTAGTCAGGTGTTATGTGATTGTCTATCATCAGCTTGTATGACAGCAGAGAGTCCTTAGCTTTGCCGTTTTTCGCGTAACCAACAATCAGAGCAGTCCATGTGATCAAATCTTTAATTTCCATAGAGTTGAAAACTGCATTTGCGTCTTCTAAGCTTCCACATTTTGTGTACATTGTCACAAGAGAGTTATCTACGGACAAAGAGGCAGGGAAGCCAGATTTGATGTAGTTACCATGTACTTGTTGCCCAAACTCGAGAAGAGTTAACTCCGCGGAAGCACTTAGTACACTCGCTGTAACAATCTGATCAGGAGAAATGCCTCCTTCACCTCTCATCTTACAGAACAGCTTCAATGCTTCTTCATAAGATCCATTGCCTGTGATAAGAGCCGTCCAAGAGATCACATCTTTCTCAACCATCCTTTCAAACACTTTCACCGCTGAATCCATGATTCCTCTTTTAGCATACATGTCCACAAGCGCGTTGTTCACCAGCTTGTAATTTCCATATCCATTTTTCACAATCAAACAATGCACAGAAGAAGCTATCTTCATCTCTGAACTTCTAGAGGTAGCAAAACAGTTTAAAACAGAAGGGATTGTGAACTCATCTATCTTCATATCTCTCTCATGCATTCTACCAAACAAAGACAGAGCTTCTTCTTTAAGACCTTCTCTAACACACTCAACAACCATTGAGTTCCAAGAAACAACATCATCAACTTCCATATCTTGCAACAATGCTCTCGCGGTTTCCAAGTCTCTACATTTAGCATACATTGCAATCACCGCGCTTTGAACAAAGATATTACTCTTGAAACCACTCTTAACTATGCAGCCATGTACCTGAACACCAACCCTGAGAGCAGAGACAGCACCACAAGCCGTCAAAACGCTAGGAAATGTAAACTGATTAGACTCCTTTCCTTCTCTTCTCATGTCCCTAAAACACTCTATCGCCTTGTAAGCAAACCCGTTTCTAGAGTAGCCAGTGAGCATAGAAGTCCAAGTAACATTATTCCTCTCACCTTGCATCGTCCTAAACAGATATTCAGCTTCAGAGATGCGTTTACATGTTGCATACATAGCGAGTAAACCATTAACCACATTAACATCCAAATCAAAACCAGTTTTCACTATACACCCATGAATCTGTTCACCTTTTAAAAGTAAACCAAGAGAAGCACACATCCTAAGAACACTACCTAAAGTATACTCATTAAAGCTTCTTCCTTCAAACTGCATTTCCCAAAACAAGCTTAAAGCTTCATCTTCACTACCATACTTGCAATGCCCGGAGATTAGAGCGTTCCAGGAGATTGTATTCTTCATTGGGTTTCTACGGAATAGCTTTTCCGCATCAGAGAGTCTCCCTGAAGAGGAGTAAGCGACGATCATAGTGTTCCAAGTAAACTCATCTCTCTCAGGCATTTTATCGAACAGTTGGCGGGCTTCATTGATCCGACCAGATTTAGACAAATCTCCCAGTTCCAGATTCCTCCAGTGAAGCTTTGTTCGAACAGCATTGGTGTGAATGTTATTAAGAAACGGTGTCGAAGTAAGACGACAGTTTCTGAAATTCAATCTGAGCATCACTCTACTGATACAGTATCAAGTTCTGCTGAGTGATAAGTGATAACAACGAAAGGAGTTTTTTTTTTTAAATATATATATACTTTTTGGTAAAAATGTTAAATATTTTTTTTTATATTTTAAAAGGGAAGATAAGAACGAATATAGTTTCACTGCAATCAACATGGATTAAATTATGAAGAAGGAAATAACAGTTTCATCCAGAAAATGATACAGTAATTTGTATATTTTATTTTGAAAACATTTTATAAATTTATATTTTCATCATATGCTATAAAAGTTGTTATATATGTAATAAATTTATGTGTGATTATGGTTGATCTTGTATTTCGTTGTTTTTTTTTTTAACTTTGTTTCTTGTATTTCATTTTTTTGTATTTAATTTTACAAAGTTATATATTTATTCTTGAATCGATGGAGATGTTAAAAACAAATTTAAAAGTATAATAGAAAAAAAAACATTAAAATAGTATATAAAGTTATTTTATTACTGTTATTTGCTCTAACCAAAGTTAAACCTATGAAACTCGGTTTTCTTTTACAGTTTATTCAAATTAGTACATAAAGTTTTATTTAATTTTAATTCATCTACACATTGCATTTTGTTGCTAATACTGATAGTGATCGATGATAAAGTTCATAGTTTATAGTTTTATAGTTTACGATATGATGTCAAATAATTGAAATCAGAATTCAAATTCGCATAAAGTTAGAAAAGAATTGCAATGTTCTCTCCTTCAATCCATTATTTTATTAAAATGTGTTTGATGATATATTGTAGATCACAAATAGAAATCAAAATTTGCAATTATAACTGCAGAGGCAGCTTTTGGTCCCTACTACACACCTCCCTGTTCCATTCCTCTTTGAAGAACATTGAGCAGCACACTGATTATGTTCACAAATGCCAGTTTCTGTATAGTATTCATGGCAATCTTCTAGTCCTTGTGTTTCCTTCATCGTCATCCCTAATAATACATGTTTAATATTATGTTAATTTTTATCTGTTATAAAATTAATGCTAATGAACAAAAACTCATCAAATAAAAGATAAAAATATGAGAAATATTAAAACTATTTAAAATGTAAACAAACCTAGAACGAGAACAATCATAAAGATAGCAAGAATTGTGGTTTTAGCCATTTTGATGATATGACAAAATGCAAATCCTAAAATAAAAATTATAGATGTAAATGTGTATTGCACTCGTGAATGTTGTTATACACATAAGATACTAAAAGCAAATATATAGGTTTACAAAAATATCATAGATGCTAAACAATATGGACAGAAGAAAAAAATCATACAAAATATCTAGTAATTAATTAGATGTTTGAACAGAAAAGTCATAGAAGAACAAATAAAAATGATATCTACAAAACAGTTAAAATGAAAACACACAAGAACATAATAAATCATAATTATTAGTATGACTTGAACATTAATAAACTTTTAAAAATTCAACATATATTAAACGGACTGAATAATGATAAAGATATGAACATGAAAATAGTTATACAATTCACTTTTTCAAAAAAAAGCTTTAAATGATAACTAATATTGATAGAATTCTACTTAGTAAGTGTGATATAGTTTAGAGTAAGGTGGAATAAGTATAAGTCAACATATCTATTGTCATTTGATTTTAAATTGTTAGTAAATCATAAATTTTGATAGATATGGTCTAAAAATTTAGATTGTTGATTTAAGTAGGATGATCATCTCTAACTCTACTTCATATTTTATTCTAAAATAAAATATAAAATATAATATATAAAATATAAAACTATTACTTTATAAATAGAATAATATTTTTTTGTTTATCACGTTATTTTGGAATAAAATATACAGTGGTTTACAGATACTCTCAAAAAAGTATGTTACTTATGATTTTATCAATACAATTAAAATTAGAAAAATACACTTGGAAACGAATGTTATCAACCATAGAATTTAGCATAGTTTTTGTTGTTTTTTAATTAGCATGTGGTATCCTAGTTCCCTGGAAACGCTTAGACTATTCTGCAAAGAAAAATGCAGTTCACAAACATACCTTTTTAGATATTCAAATTGATCATAAATAAACAGTCTATATCTACGTGCCACATGATGAAATTTAGCATAGTTGACTGAGACTATACTGTTGTTATTGTTTATTCTTCTATTTTGCCGGTTGTTATTACTGTTATTCATGCTAAAATCCTAAATGGAATCAATGCAATTGAAAACCACCTATTCAACCACTGGTTTTGACAGAATTTGAATCAAAACATGGAATAATTAAAACGAAAGCAATCTATCTGCCAACCACTAATATATTCAACGGAATAATTTAATAGAATTTAATTCAAAACATAGTTTAACTCATGTAATAAAAATGGAAGCAATACATGTATATACCAATCTATTTAACACATAGAACAATTATGCTTTATACTTTTGGTCTAAAACAGAAGCATGATTCAGAAACCAATATCTTCTACAGGAAAAACATTAGGAGGAAGGATTAATGATGAACAGTTGACCACAATGCTTCAAACCAAATGAGTGTAGCCGTGTAGGCTTGCTATATCTGCTCCTCCATCAGCAACGAAACCCAAATTAAATCCACTCCAACTTGACCTCTATCTTCTTTGTCAAGACAATATTACAGTCTACAGACATAAATCATACACTACAAGGAGGATAAAAGACGATACATATCTCAATGGAAGTGATAACGTTATTGATGCTATTGAGAGTTGAGACTCCAAAACATTTGATCCCATGCAGCGTGTTTCCAGTGATTATAGATATATCAATATTCAGTGGTACATTATGTGTTAAATGGTTTCCATCTGTTCGTTTAAATGATGTTAGCCTTCCTTTAAAATTTCAATGAAAAAAACACATACACTTTTTCCTACCAAATCGTCAAGAATGGTTATACAAAATTTGAAAAAATTATGGAGCTTCTAAAACATACACGACTAAAAAACCTTCAACGTTTATTTTGTGTATAATCATTCTAAGGAAAGATTGGAACCATATATATGTTATATAAACAATTAAAAATGGACGTATATGTGGATATTTCTTTTGTTTTTTAAACTGTATTTCAGTAGCGGACCCCCAAAAAAACTATAGTTCAGTATCCAGGTCAGTTCGAATGCAAGTTCACATTCATGTAAGAATAGAAAACAGTTGCAAGAAACTACAGTCAAACCTCTATAAATTATAATATTGAGATTACACCAAAATTTTATTTTTTATGAATTTATAGAGATATTAATTTATCGATATACTAACTGAACCAAAAACTTAATTTGAGACTATAAAATTATATTATTTTATAGAGAAATTTAGTGTATATTAATTTATCGATTATTAATTTATAAAGGTTCTACTCTATTAATGTTTTTATTATAACACTCACATAGCTTATTTAGTAAAAAAAACATGGGAGAATTTCAATTATACCACTTTGTTGATACCACTTTTCATGTTTACCATCAACAAAGGAACATTTTCAAAAATACACATCTTATTAAAGGATAAAAAACTCTTATATACTTGTTCTTTATATAAATATATAAAATAAATATTAAATAAAATATTAACTCTAAACCCTAAAACATCAATTCTAAACTCTAGATCCTAAAAAGTGAACCCTAAACCCTAAAAATCAACCCTAAACCTTAAAATATCAATTCTAAACCTTAAACTCTATACTCTAAACCCTAAAAAGTAAACCCTAAACCCTAAAAAATCAACACTAAACCCTAAACTATCAATCCTAAACCCAAAACCCTAAACCCTAAATTCTAATTGTATTTTGACTATTAAAATTTTGATGGTAAAGTTGGTTAGTGTAAAGTTGAAAAGTGGTATCTTGAAAGTGTTATTTTTGGCAATTTCCCAAAAAACATTGATATAGCTTATAGATAAGAATAAAACATGACAAATGATATGAAAATTTTCTCAAAAGAAAAAAAAACATGACAAAACAAACAAGTCTAGCAAATAAAATTGCAGAGGCAAATAAAGCGTCTGTCAACTGTTCGGTAACACTGGCCAAATCCACCCAATTTCCTGTCACACAGTTCTGTGCACAAGGGTCCATCGCAGCTGTCGTTTAGGAGAATCTGACGACAGATACTCTGTCCTTGTGTCTCTTTCGCCGCCACCATCCCTACAACAATATTTTAAGAACATGAAGTCGCAGAAAACGTGCATATAATAGCATTTCAATGGTCTATATGCATTTCAATGGTCGTAATTGTAAAACAAACCTAGAAATAAGACGATGAAGATCGCAAGAGTAGTGTATTTTGTCATTTTTATGCTGATAAAAGCGGGTTTGAAGATTATTTTTTTCAAAAGGTTATAAAACTATGAGTGTGTTTGTAGACTTGTAATGTACATAAATATCATCTCTATTTATGTATGAAATTGTGCGTGTCCATAGAGTAAAATTTAGAATATCTACTATGTAAAATAAAATAAATTTTGACTAATTGGGGGCAGTTGATTTGGAAAGCAATCGTATTAATATAGGAAGAAATCATGCTAAGTAAAATAAACATTAATATTGTATAAGATTTATGATACAAGGCATAATGGAAACACGTGATTTTAAAAGCAATATGATCTTATTCAAATATAACAGTATCAGATTATAATTGATTTCTTTGACAAAAAAGAAGATTATAACTGAATTCAGTATCATTATCTATTTTGTTATTCAACCATAAGATCAAATAGAATACAAACAGCTATGCCAGTAAATAATGAATTTATGGCTATTAAATATGCATAATATTGCAACTTAGATTAGTTTCTAGTAGAAAGAAAGAAAAAGCAAGAAATCAAGTAAGAATAAAATATTATATAATTAAACTTTGAAACGACTTATTCAACCACTGGGTTTAACATAATTTGAATAAAAAAATGGGTACTCAAAACGAAAGCAATCTATTGCAAACCACTATTATATTCAGCGGAATCATTTAAAAGAATTTAATTTAAAGCATAGTTTAACTCGTGTAATAAAAACAGAAGCCAACATTAATATACCAATCTATTCAACACATAGAACAATTATGCTTTATACGCTGTTTGGTCTAAAACAGAAGCAATACATGATTTACAAACCAATATATTCAACCATATATAGGGAAACCATTCGAAACCAATCTCAAACAAAGGAATGACGTGACCCTAGTTTCAATTATACTTGTGGGATGATATCTGAGAGACACGAGAACATCCTTCAAATCAATAGTGTCTTACTGGCCACGACGAAGCTTCTAAATTGTCAAAGCAACATTACAAACTTAAACCATACACTTCGAAGAGAATAAAAGACGATACATATCTCAATGTGGAAGTGAAAACGTTAAACGTTACTGATATTAGGACTCCAAAACATTTGATCCTTGCATGCTCAGCAGCTCAGGGATCTAATAGGTTTACCATCTGTGCCACATTGTGTCTTAAATGGTTTACTTCTATTCTTTCAAATGGTGTTATAAACCCCTCCTTTAAAATTTCAACGAAAAATGCATACATTGTTTTTACCAAATACTAGTAAATTTACAAGAACGTTTAATTTGTGTATAATTAAGTTTCCGTAGCACATATATTGTGTTAAATGGTTTGCATCTATCCTTAGAATTTCAACGAAAAAGCCATGCTGCCTTTAATTTGTGTATAATTTTTTTTATGTAAGGATAGATTGGAACCATACGTTATTACGTTATTAACAATTAAAAGCGGACGTATATGAGTATATTTCTTTTGTTTCTGAACTATACTTCAGTAGCATACCCAAAAAACTTTTAGTTCAGTTTCCAGGTTAGTTCGAAACTTCGAGTCCGATACACATTAATGTAATGTATGGAAACAGTTGCAAGAAACGTTAATGTTTTTATTATAACATTCATATAGCTTATAGATGAGGATAAAACATGTTAGTCAAAAAATCAAGTCTTGCAAATAAAATTGCAGAGGCAAATAAAGCGTTTGTCAACTGTTCGGTAACACTGGCCAGTTCCACCCCATGTCTTGTCACACAGCTCTGTGCACGTGGGTCCAGTGCAGTTGTCGTTTAAGAGAGTCTGACGACAGATATGCTGTCCTTGCGTCTCTCTGGCCACCATCCCTAACAAGATATTTTAAGAACATGAGATCTTAAAAAAAACGTGCACATAATAGTATTTCATAATTTCAATGGTGGTAAATGTAAAACGAACCTAGAAATAAGACGATGAAGATCGCAAGAGTAGTGAACTTTGTCATTTTTTTATGATGATACAATTGGATTTGAAGTTCTTTTAGAAGTTTGTAAAACAATACACTTGCGGTGTACATGTAAATATCATCTCTAACATCAAAATATAGCAAAACAAAATTTCATGAAAATGGAAGATGTTGATTTGGAAATCAATCGTATTAATTAGGAAGGAAATACAGTTAAGTCAAATAAAAATAAATATTTGTAGATTCAAAAAAAAAAAGATTTGTTTAAGATTTATGATGAAAGGCATAGTGAAAACGGAAAGACGTGATTTGAAAAGCAATATCGTGTTATTCAAATATAACAGTATCAGATTATAATTGATTTCTTTGACAAAAAAAGAAGAAGATTGTAATTGAATTCAGTATCATTAACTATTTTGTTATTCAACCATAGTAACAAGTAGAATAAACAGCTATGCCAGAGGATCAAATAGAATAAAATCAGCCATGCCAGTGAAATGATGAATTTATGATTATTAGATATGCGTATTACTTAGATATTTTCGGTGTTGAGTAGGAAAAAAAAACAAGAAATCAAATAAGAATAAAATATGATATAATTAAACTTTTCAAGACTATTTCATTTAATTATGACAAAGTTATAGTATTGGAATCATGCCAAGATGTAAAATGTAAATTATTACACAAATAACCATATATTACTATGTATTAAAACTAATAAAATGAGATAAAATTTAAGGTGTATATATTTTCACATATTTTTTATTTCACAATTATTTAGTACTAGTATTGCCTAATTTTCTTACTAATTAAAGTAGTGAAACTCAATAATAACATAGAAACACGATTATCTAATATCAATTAAATTATATTAGAAGTCTTGTAAAATGTGATGATTTACTGTTGTTTTGATAGTATTCCAAATACCCCATTCATTATGTGTTTGATAATTTTCGTTAACTTTAAGCCTTTGAATTTGTACATCAAAAATCATAATCACAGATCCAATCTAATAATTGTTGAATAATATTGAGATTTACTGAAAATAGCTTTAATATTGGACCAAATCAAATAGTCCAATTCAAATAAAGTTGCAAAAATGTGCTCAAAATGTAAACCAATCTATATTTTGTCAGCAACTCAATCTATTTTAAAATCAAGACTCTGCAAAAAAAAACAAAAAATAAAAAAAAAAACAAAAAAACACACACACACAACACACACAAGAAACATTCTTAATCTTTTTTAAACCAGCAAATATATCAACGCTAATAACATGATTTTGATGGAGATTTATAATAATCAAGTTTATATATTAAAAATAAGAAAAAAACACACGAGAAACATTCTTAATCATTTTTAAAACCACCAAAAAATTTCAACGCTAATAACATGATTTCGATGGAGATTTATAACAATCAAGTTTATATTATTTTTTTGATCAAAATCAAGTTTATATATTTAAAAAATAAAAAATGGAACATTCATTGAACAAACGAACCTGAATAGAGAGACATTCCCTTATCGTTCCCAAAAACCTTCGCCACATTTCCAGCGATTCCAAACCCGACCCATCTAAATCCCCTCCCTTCCGGATCGACCCGTTAACCAAAGATCCAACCTTTATCACATCAATCCACCGATGGACGCTTCACCGCTCCTAACCCGCAACCGCCGCACAATCCCACGCCCCTCGCAGCCTCTCCGCGGCGCGGCGTCGAGGCTCCTCCGCCGCGCGAGCAACCGTCGTATGATGCTCCGTGAGCCCTCCGTGAGAGTCCGCGAAGTGGCGGCTGAGCAGCTCGAGGAGAGGCAGAGTCAGTGGGCCTACTCGAGGCCCATCATAGCTTTGGATATACTTTGGAACTTTGTGTTTGTGATTGTGTCTGTTGGGGTTTTAGGGTTTTTTAGTAGTGAAGAGAGTCCTGAGGTGCCTTTGAGGTTGTGGATTGTTGGGTATTGTGTTCAGTGTTTGTTTCACGTTGGTTGTGTGATTGGTGAGTTTAAAAGGAGACGAAGAGGAGAAGGTAGTGGAGAGGAGACTTCGAATCATGGGTCTTTTAGTGGAAGTGAAGATGAATCTGATGGTTATGGTGTTGAGGATGGTGATGATGATCATCGAGCTAGGTAAAGGTTCAATCTTTACTCTGTTTTGTGCTCTGTTTCATTGATGTGTAACTCTTTACTCTGTTTCATTGATGTGTAAAGTTTACATCTTTAGTCTGTTTCATTGATGTGTAAAGTTTCAATCTTTACTATGTTTGCTCTGTTTACTCTGTTTCATTGATGCGTACTCCTTTACTCTGTGTACTCTGTTTCATTGATGCATACTCTTTACTCTGTTTACTCTGTTTCATTAATGTGTAAAGTTTCCATCTTTACTCTGTTTCCTTGATGTGTAAAGTTTCAATCTTTATTCCGTTTGCTCTGTTTACTCTTTTTCATTGATGCATACTCCTTTACTCTGTGTACTCTGTTTCATTGATGTGTAAAGTTTCTATCTTTAAGATTTTATATTAATGTTGAAGTGAATGTACTCTTTCACTCTGTTTTGTACTCTTGTACTCTGTTTACTCTGTTTCATTGATGTGTAACTCTTTGCTCTGTTTCAGTTTCGCCAAGCACCTTGAGTCTGCGAATACGATGTTCTCTTTTGTGTGGTGGATCATTGGGTTTTACTGGGTCACTGGTGATACAGAGGAAATGGCTCAGTCTTCCCCTCATCTCTACTGGTTTGTTAGCTGGAAAAAATAACAAATCTTTGTTTTTTTATCTTCTTAAAAGATTGTTTCTTTGATCCTTTTTGGTGTTTTTTTGCAGGTTATGTGTTGCATTCCTTGCTTTTGATGTTATCTTCGTTGTCATTTGCGTCGCGGTTGCTAGTCTAATCGGTATTGCTGTTTGCTGCTGCTTACCTTGCATCATCGCCATCTTGTACGCATTAGCAGATCAGGTAAAAAAGAAAACAAAAGTTCAGTCTTGATACATTGTAATAAGCAAAGCTACTAGTAAACTTCTTTTGATATTTGAATGTGTTTATTATTGTTGTTAATATTTTCAGGAAGGTGCGCCTGATGAAGAGATAGAGAGGCTTTCAAAATTCAAGTTTCTCACGGTAAAGAGTTCTGAGAAAGTGAATGGCGAAGTCCAAGAAACTCAAGGAGGGATAATGACTGAGTTAGGTGTTGATTCTCAAACCGAACGCATGATAGCTAGCGATGATGCTGTAAGTAACCAAACTCAAGGTCCTGTTCTTTTCGATATTTAGATATATATAGAGACACTGAAATGATTTGAGTGGTTACAGGAATGTAGCATTTGTCTGTGTACGTACGAAGATGGAGTAGAGCTTAGGGAACTTCCTTGTAGACACCACTTCCATAGTTTATGTGTAGACAAATGGCTAAGGATCAACGCCACTTGCCCTCTCTGCAAGTTCAATATTCTCAAAAATGAACATAGTGGCAGTGAACAAGTGTGAGGAGGAAGAAGAACAAGAAGAAGAAGAAGATTCATTTCTCACTTGAGTTAATGTATACGAATGTGATGAGCTGCTCATCATCATCACTATCAGTCACTACCTTATAATAGCCTCGTTTATTATTTGACTACTATAGAGGGAAGACGAGAGGAGACTGTAAGATTTTGTTTTTGAGAACAAAGCTGCACTTCTTGTTTTTTGTTTGGTTTCTTTCTTTATATAATTTTGTAAATGCAATAAGTAAATAGTTCGGTTGAAAGATGTTTTACTTGAGACGAGTCAGACAAATCTAAATTTGATTTCTTCACGGTTGTGAAAAACTATTCGACCAACCAAATTAAATTGACGGTTGGTGAGCTGGTTACAACGACGTGATCATAACGTTCTAAAGATTGTTTAAGTCGGCTTTGGATTAACAACGAGAGAAGCGTGTGGATTTGTCCAAGGCTTTAATAATCAAAATGCAGTTTCAGCTAGTGGACCAAAACAAAGAGTCGGCACTTGCGGCGCCCACAAACTTTTACCAAAACTAGCAAAAAAGGAACTAAAATCACTTCTAATTTCGTCAAGAAAGGAGGAAATTTTTTTATTTAAAACAAAAATATATATCAGGAGTTAATCCGGATCTTCCGGTCCAACTAAACTTCTTCGAAAAGATAAAGGTATTTCAATAGTTTACCTCATCTACTCTATTAAAATAAGTAAACTCAAAATAAATTTATTTTTTGCTATAGTTTCTTTTTCATTTTTCTCTCAAAAAGACTATTTAAGTAAATTATATCATTACTATTTATTATTACGTAAATACTTATTATATTATAATATTTATTAATTTTACTCAAATGGATATTAATATAAACTAAATCTTCATTATATACATATTAAGTTTAATTTCTAAAAAAGATATAACAATGAGAAAATGACTAAAATAGACCTAAATTTTTTTTTATCACAAATATAGACATTAACAATTAAAATGATCAAAATATCACTTAAATGTTTTATTAAATATACATTTATACCACTTGGTTAATTAATCCTATATTTTTTTGTTTAGAGTTGAGGAGTGGGTTTTGGAGATAGGGTTTCGAATTTAAAAAAATTAAAAAAAAAACTTAAAATTTTCAAAATAAAAAGTGATATTTTGGTCATTTTAATTTTTGAAGTCTTTTTGTGTGATAAAAATTTAAAAGAGGGCTATTTGAGAGAATTGCCCTATAATAATTTATATAAAGTTATAATTGTATTATTAAAGTATTAATACTTTCTTTAAAGTATAAAACCTAAACACTGAATATCTTAGATCAAAAAAGTTTAAAGACTAATTTATTACTACAAAGCTTACCACTAATTTGAGGAAACACTTTTACAAATTCATTTTTTTCTCTAAGAAGACCATTAAAAAAATTCTTTCATTTTGACGTTTTTCCCTAAAATGAAGAACATTTAGAAATGATCTAAATGCCAACTTTTAGTTACTTTTAGATTTTTAGAACCTATAGCACAAGTGCCTCGAATATTTTTGGCACAGTTTAATTTAAAATAAATTAATGGGAAAAAAAAGAGACGATCAGAGGCGCACCACATGTTCTGTAAAAAGAAACGATCAGAGGCGCACCCACATGATCTGTAAAGAGACGTTCGTGACAAAGCCAGTCACCAAAGGTGCTTTTATCCTCACCGCGGTCGACTGACTTCACGTGGAGACAATCGAACCGGCCACTACTTTACATCCGTGGAAGTCTTATCTCTATACTGTCATGTCAGAATAAATAATTTAAGAGTGATTTAGTGAACTACCCATATTTGAAGCTCAAATTAGCAAAATACCATTGATTGGACATAAATGACACTGACACAACCATTTGGCAAGGAAATGCCGAGAATACCCTTTCTCTTTCCTCTCATTAACACGAAGCGTAAAAACATTTGTTAACATATAACACTTCTGTTAACGTCTACAATATTTGTTAACAGCCAACACATTTATTACCGCGAAGCGTAAAAAGAATTGTTAACAGTTAACACTTTTGTTAACGTCTACAATATTTGTTAACAGCGAATATATTTATTAACGTGAAACGTAAAAATAATTGTTAACAATTAACACTTCTGTTAACGTCTACAATATTTGTTAACCGCTAACACGACGTCGAATCTAAAACCCAGAAAATTGATATCATCAAAAAATGGAGGATTCAAAGCCACTTATAAAAAAAATAATGAAATTTAAAATTTAATTGTATGTACTTCTCTAATATCAACACCAAATATGGATACTTCTCTAACGTCTACAATATTTGTTAACAATCAACACATTTAAAAATTATATATTTAATAGAGGTGTTATGTATAAACTATTATTTAAGAATCAAAGTGAACTCAAAAATATTTAACATATTTATTTTGCATGTAATTCATTAAGAAAATGATAAGAGGAGAGAAATGAAAAAAAAAAAGGAGACACCCACATGTAAATGCAGGAAGGAAGAAGAGAGAGAGAAAGAAGGGCAATTTGGTCATACAAAATAAATATGTCTCATCATGGGCAAGTGACTAATATAGACCCTCATTTGGGGTGTATCGGCCAATTAACTCATAATTTAACTCAGAATCTGAATATTTTTATGTCAACTCCACCTTTTTAAAGTCTAATGGTATACAGTATGTTCCAGTCCAAATGGTTTTTGCGTGGTACCAAAAAGAAAGGAAAAAAAAGAATCTTCTCTATTAAAAGATAAGTACCAAATTTATCTACCGTTTAAAAGTCATGTTGGACCATATCATTAGTTATTTAATTTGACATATTTGATTTTTACATTAACCAATCAAATATATATTATTTTCAAAATATCTTAATAGTTAATAAGGATATTAATAATAAATGAATTTAAATATAACAAAATTTGTTGAAAAAATCTAACAAGATCTCATCAAAAAAAATTTAAATATTTTTTATAAAATAAGTATTTTTTTAATTTCGTTATTAGATATAATTATATTTAAAACTAGAATATAAATCATATATTTAAAAAAAAAATTAAATATTTATAAAATGGAAAATAAACCCGCACGGATGTGCGGGTGAAACTCTAGTTCTAATTTAAAATTTGTAAGGCAGTCAATACTTTTACTGATATAATTATGATAAATTTGTCTGCCAGTGGAATAAACATTCTCAAATGCTTAAAATAACTGTAACATCTTATTTAAATTGTCACTTGCAATAAAAAAAAAATACTCGAATTAATTTTCTATATTATTTTATTTGATTTTTTTTTAAAAGATCCACCGGCCACGAATCACCGCGCAATCGGGGAACGTTATTATCATCTATTATATAATAAAACTCTGTTGCAAGTGTTTTAACTTTTCGTCTAACACACGACGAACACGTATCTAGAGTTATAGAACAAGTTTTGACTTTAATATTGAACCTTGTAATCCTTTTTGTTTCCAAACATCAAATAATTTTTGTGTATAGTAACAAAAAATAATTAATCACAAGTCTTTGTCCACCCAAACACCACCAAACTTACGTTGGCCGTTGAAGCACGCACCAAACAGGAACTCCTGTAACAATCCGACCACCATATCCATCAACAGAAGGAGCCTCTGGTCTATGTCTCCACGGGCCCGTTCCCGCTTGCGACGAACAAGCTCCATAATCTTTGGAAGAAGACTTGAACTCATGATCTGTGGAATTAGGTTTAACCATGATTGAAACATTCACGATTCCACACTTATCCCCAAACTCATCTCTTAACCTATAGCACAAGAAATTCAAATGACCTTCAGGTGAATACCTTCCCATGAAGTCTGACGTTGGGATCTTAGCTTCTCCTATCTTCTTCTCACGTCCAGAACTTGTTCGATACCACACCTCGACGTATATGAACTGTACACTCACGTTGATGGGCATCTCCAGCTTGTAGTCCCACGTTGGACTGCTTCCTCGTGACACGTCAAGATGCGACGTTCGAGCCTTCTCACCGATTCTTACGACCGCGAAAGTCTTTTTGTTTAAGAGTCTTCGGTTTAACTTGAGCCCTTCTGCTGATCTTACGTCAATCTCAAGTGTCTTTGTCATTATTGGTGTATATAAACGAGGATGATCAGTTCTACGTATATATATCATAAGTTGTTTTTGTATTAGTATGCACATATATGTATTGATCTAATCATTTAAACAGAGGTAACATGCTGTTGTTATATATAGGGAGACAATGTCATTGATGATTGAGCTTTAAATACAAGATGGTCCACGAAGGTGATTGGGAAGTTCACGAAGAAGTACCCAGGTTTTTTCTTCTCTATTTCCCGTATTATAATGATGTCGACGAAAATAAAAATTGGCAAAAAGAGAAGACTTTAATTTTATATTTTTTTTTAAAGCATATTGTTACATTTTTGTTTCTTTTTCTAAAAAAAAAATCCAATCGCAATAAAAATTTCCTACGTATAAAAATCATTTTGTTCTATTTAATTTACGAATATTTATATTTATTAAGAAATAAATAAAGTGAGCTTTTTATATTTTGTGAGTTAGTAGTGACTTTAGATAAAGTGTTCTATACGTATATATTAAGTATATTTTCAAATCTCGAGATAGCTTTATTATTTATTTCTAGCATCATCGCACGCCATAACTTTATATTCCTTTCGTTTCGAATTAGATGTCATTCTAGAGGAAAAATTTCTTTTTAAAATAAGTGTCGTTTTAGAGTTTCGAAACAAAATTTATTATGTTTATATGATATTCTATTTTTTTATTGGTTGAAAAGTGGTTAGGTGTATTGGTAATTGTGTTTTATATTGAAAATATGTAAAATTAAATGTTTCCTTAATCTATATGTAAAAATCTAGAATGACAAATAATCTGAAACGGAAGGAGTATAATATTACAGTATACTTTTATTAGAAGGAAAAAGTATTTTTCTGAATATATAACAACAACGGCATGAAATATCCAGCCGACTCCAGCTGCGTGAGGAATGCGCGCGGCTGTTAAATTAAGTGCGTTCAAACGGCTATGAAACAAGTGTAACAAAGGAAAGTACTCGTATCTTTCTTGCTTCAACTCGTTTCAATTAAAATTATTAATTAATACTTCTTCCGTTTCAAAATACTAATCATGCTAAACTTAATTTTTTGTTACAAATTAAGTGTCGTTTTATTATTTTAAGGCAAAATTTATTAGTTTTATATAATATTATATTTTTATATTCGTTAAAAAGTGGTTAGGTGTATAGATAATTGTGTTTTATCTTGAAAATATGTAAAATTAAATGTTTTATTAATCTGTGTGCAAAAACATACAATGACAACTAAAGTAAAACGAATTGAGTATTAATTACGCTTTCTGTTTCATATTAAGTGTCGTTGTATAAATTTTTTTTTGTTACAAAATAAGTGTCGTTTTTGGTTTTCAGTTTTCAATGAAAAATTTATTAACTTTATTGTATAACTTATTTTCTAATGATTAAAATGTGCTTAGATGTATAGATAATTATGTTTTTATATAGGAAATATGTAAAATTAATTGTTTATTTAATCCGTGTGTATAACTCTAAAATAACAATTATAATAAATAAGTAATGGGATCTCATTTTCAGTGTACATGCCTGTTTTTCTCGCACACTCCTAGCTTGGGATTTCCTAGCATGTACAGTATATACTTCTTATCGTGTAGAATAAGCTAAAACTATGGTACCACTTTTGTCATGCTCGTATTTTTGCTACTTTTTGATATAGCGAGACACAGTCAAATTGTTAGTGCAAAAAAGTTTCTAAAATTGCGATTTCTCAAAAATAAAAAGTTTATAAATTTGAAATATTGTCACCAAGTGGTCAAAGTTTGTAGTGGATGAAGGTGTGCCAATTTGATTGTACTCTAATAACAATTAAAATGTTCTTTTGTGCTTTATATTTTCCACATACTATCATTTTTAGAATATTTACATAGACTTTGTTAGTATTATGAATATTTGTTCCTAATGATATCATATTATATAGTATAAGAGTTGAAAAGTTTTAACTCTCGATAGTCTTGATATATATTTTGTTGTTGACGAAGACGTAAATTTACTATTAGTTAGGACTTACAGATTCAAGATAATAAACATCATTACTTTTTTTTCTCAGTGTTCGAATAATCAACTTGTGAGAATTTTTCTCTGCGAAAATCCGTGGAAACTTATCTTAATTTTAACCTACTTCACCAAGATCGTTCCACTCATTTGAAAAAAAAAGTTCGTGACTAAATGAAAACTATAGAAAGTTTTGTTCTAAAATTTAAATATAACTACTTCCGTATTCTAATTGACGATGTAGATGAAGACTGTGTACAATTGTGTTTGTATGAGTCGTAGACTCGGCGTGTGTCGTACAATATATACTCTTCTTGACCGGATGTGTACTTGGGCCATTCCTTAATTCTTTGATTATGGGACAAAAACTCAAAACTCTCACAATTTTAAAAGACTACAAAAACTTAACTAAATATTTTATTATGTCTCCTACCAAGAAGAATCAGTAACTTTCAAGCGCAAACACACAAAAGACCCACTTGATAATAGATACAGATATATCATATAGTTTATGTTTTCAAATATGCATGCGCATTATATGAGCATTTTACGGAAATGCCAAAAAGGCACATAGTCATTTAATACAACTATTATATCGAGTGTTGCGGGACTTTCGACTTCTCTCACGTACTGGAATTTCACTTCGGCACATAATCATTTATTTATAAATAGCTTATAACTTTTTTCTTTAATGTGCTATATCAGCTGATCAGGTCAGTACAATGAAAGATGCACCTACTGATGAAGTGGATTACATACCATAATGTCTAATCCGAAATTATAATGTTTTTGACTAATGACATAAGACAACCAAATCGTCAGTTACTAGACTACCATATAAATTATATTGGCCGAAATTCAACTCTAGACTGGTGAAGTCGCAGCAACTTTGTTCTCTCATCCAAGTAAACTGTAAATTGTATGGGCTGCAATCCAAACCTATATACTCAATTCATGACATATGAAGTTATACTATGGTTCAAATCTCTTATTACGAGATCACCACTACTTGGTTGCTTATAATTTGATTCTTTTTCGTTTATGTTTCTTTTAAGTTTTTGTGTAACATTGTATATTTTTTTCTTTTCCAAATCCAGTTATGAATGATGTAGAAAAAAATATATTATAATTATCTTTATTTCTTCATTTTCTGCGTCAAGATCTCTGATCTCAAACAATCTATAACAATAAAAGTATACAGATAGTCTTCTCATAACATGAAAAGCTACAATTTATGTCCATTCGGTTTGGAGTAAGAACAACTTAACGTCCCACAACACCCAGGAGCCACACACTTATCACGGTCATATTCATGTACAATGATCATATAATATATGAATAGAAGTAAATTCATATGTGAAACTAATTTCTGTGTTCTAATCAAACGGTTATGTGTGCGAGGTGAGTGTGACATATTTGTATCAAATTTAAGATAGATTAATTGCCATGGTATTTTAAACCTTCTGTTGTTATTTCCCAACTTTCTATTGTGATACATAGTCATGTTCCTTTTTGGTTTGTTTTGAACATAAGGTGAATGGTCATATATTATGTAGATCAAACTTTGCTTATATCATGCTTCTGTTGGAAGCATCATGTGGATGCTCTTATTGCTTCTGTTGGATGCATCATGCATGCGCGCATCACAGTAGGAGTTGCATGCATCAGTGGGTGACGTGATCATTAGGTACCGCTAGCCGATTTTGTGGAAAAAATTCCCATAAACTAGTTAATTAAGTACTTCCTAAAAACCTAATATTTTAAGTATTTTAAGTATATATCAATCATAGTGAGTTGTGTTAAAAAAAAGAAGAAGTATATATCAAAGTGAGTAGGATATATATATATGTAAACCAAGTAATGATAGTGTAGTGGTAATTTTTAATTTTTAGAGCTTAGTATATATTCATATCAATTTTGAATTCGATTCTCTTTAAACTTAAATTATCATTAATTTGGATTTCAGCTCAAATGGTTTATATGGTGGATCGTAACAGATGATTATCCATGATATTAATCGGAAGTTATTCCAAATTTGAATTAGATAGTCTGATATCCAATATACTCTATAATACTAAACGCATTTTTTTCGAATCGAGTGAGCCGATAGAGTTTATTAAAAAAAAAGTAGGATACATGTACCAACTTTAACACTTGCGTGTAAAATACTTTCGTACTTAACATATTTATAATTTATTTTGTAAAATTTTACTTGGCGAAAGAAAGCAATGATGTGTTGACAAAAATAAAATAAATCAATGATGTCTAATCATTATAATCATAGTTAGTTTGTAATTTTATCAATTTTTTCAACGTGTTTTATTTCATTGCTCATTGCCCTTTTTGTCAAGAGTGGAGTTGAATCAACAAATAACACAATCACCGATTGAGTTCACTTTCAAGTGACAAGGCATTTGATACTGTTTTTTGCATATAGGACAGATGGAAATTAATCAATTATGAGGATCCGAATTTGATTCGAAACCTATTAAAATAATAGATTTAAAAATTTAAACAGTAGTGGTTGGAGGACCAATGATAAATAAAGACAATGAAATAAGACAAATCTCTCTGCCTGGGTTTCTATTACAATATTAGCGATCTAAGTTGAGTGGGTAACACGAGCTAGTATATGAAAATATGATTTTATTTATTTATTTTGATTGGTTTTAAAGTAAAATTCATAATTATTTTTCGTAAAAATGTTAAGTATAATTACCATTTTCAGTTTGTGATAGAACTACGTAAATTAAACTAATTGACAACACCCCAAAAAAATGAAAAAACGCAAGCAAACTAAAACATGCAAGAGATCACCTACGCATCATTGCCTTAACTGAAGGGGGAGGATAGCAATAGCAGTTGTGAAGGTGAGAGCTTCGGTTAAACGCGAGCTAGGACTCGGTTAATATCGGCCATTCCCAGTGTCCGCCTCGTAAAGATTATCACTCAACCCGCACAAACCTCCAAAGCAGCCAAGCAGGAATGCCACTAACGTAGAGACAACCGCCAAGTTAAGGACAAAACTGACGCATTTATTCGGAATGGAGACAACGACAACAACACCACACCACCAAAGAAAGAACAAAAAACACCACTCCGTGATCAGAGCGGACAGACACCAGCCTTAGATCAAGTTTCTGTAACCGGACTGCTCAATACGCGCCACAGAAGTAAGAGGGCTCCGGGTGACAAGCCCTAGCTCCCTGATCTTAGTAAATCTAAATGAATATATGACCTAAAACATGTTAGAATAACTCGTTTTAAGAAGAAAAAAAATCAAATATGAATATATGAACCTTAGTATCAACTAATTTGAAATTAAATACAATAATTCATCACATTCTTAATTTTCTTATGTTAAGTTGCCAACACATTTTTCCACCATAGTACTTTGCCACTATAGGTTATTCAGTTATTCAATTGATTCATCTAGCACCTTGGCACGCCATTTTTCAAATTGAAAGAAATTATAAATAGATTGCCATAAAAAAATGCTAATTATGCATATATTCATGATGAAGTGATATGTCAGTATCATTATCATTTTAAAGCTTATAATCTGGTATATTCCTCCACATGAATTTCACCGGTTAGAGCCTAGTCAGTAGTCAGTTCGTGATCTTCTCACATTTTTATAGAAATAAAATTAGGTGAATGGATTTATTAATAATTTTTGGAAGAAACTTATGACTGACGTTGCATATATCCGAAGTTGATCTAATAATTACCTAACGGGAGAGTCTTTTTGTATTAAATTTCCATGAACTTCTTCCACATGTCTACTCTTTTTTTTTCGTCTGAGTTCCACATCTCTACTCTATTTCGTAATTTTCTTTTGCATCTATGTCAGATAATGCGCAGCCATGTGTGCGTTGCGTTTATACGCACTAGTCCGTGACGTCATGAACTCATGATACGTCTTACCTATCTTTTATTTGACAGAATATGGTTATATAGTATATACACAACTTGCACATATATAGATTAGTGAATTTAATAGAAGTATCAAGTATTAAGACGCCGTGACTTTGAAAGTGTTTGATCCGAAAAACAGAGGAGAATTGTGAACATTACTTCACCACTCGTGAATGTGTGAATGTCTTCACGCAAATGATTTTAGAGCCAATTTTTTTCTTTTTTTAATTAAAAAAAAAGTTATCGGCCAAACTCTTAATTTCATTGGACCAAAGACGAGATAATAGCTAAATTTTCTCTCCACAGCTGATGAGACTCAATCTGATATCTCTATCTTTAGTGCAAAATGATTTAGTAGAAGTAACAGCTCCAGGTAAGGCCAAAATTATGATCAGGGTTTATGTGGTTCTCTCTCTACTCCAAGTTTGAGGGAATATTTGCCAATTCTATTTTAACCAAATCTGATTCAGTTTGATCCTTACAAATAGGCATGGGCGTTCGGGTCGGGTTTTTCGGAATTCGGTTCTATTTTATAACATCTCCTAAGTCTCATTTTAGTAAATTTTCTAGTACGAATCGGGTTCGGATATAATACATCGGTTTCGGGTCGGTTTTGTATCACATCCTAGAACCCATAAAGTAATCATATATCATTCGGATTCGAGTTATATCGGATCAGTCCGGATATATCCAAAGTAAAATCCAAAATTTAAAAGCAAAACATGAGAAATATATACTTATTCATATGTAATCGAGTATTTAAGGTACTTATTTAAAATTTTGTTAGATATCATATTAAAATAAATAGAAAATTGAATATTTGAAGTATATATTTATATTGTATATTAATTTGGATATTCAGATCGGTTTATTCGGATGTTTTTTCGGATTTTTCGGGTTTTCGGGTTTTTCAGATTACCCGTTCGGATTCGGTTAATAACACTCTGGGTTCGGATATATCTAGTTACAAAAATGTTTCTATGGTTCTCTTTTTTTTTTCTGTGGCTGATAGGCCCATTACACATGCCTACGATGGGTATTCAAGAAGTCAAAATACAAACCATGAGACGTCTGATAATTGTATCATTATTCAAGAGCGATTACAGTACTAGCAAATATATCATCATGGATTCATAATATAATTCATAAACACTGCAAAGTTATATATAGTACGAAACTATAGACTATATACTATATACTCTCTGATTTTCGGTCCAATGCATTACGTCATGTAGAACATTCGTTTTGAGAACAGATACACTTTGCTTTCGGTTTCCCACTCTTAACAACCAGAACGACTCTCACTGCAGTCGATAAGAAATAAAAAAGAGTTAAGAAAAATTCAGTATATTTATACGATACATAGTTTTATATCAAGTGTTACGTACCTAGAGTTTTCCAGCGAGCATAAATGCCCTGTAAGCAACATCCTTGACTTGATTCT
This sequence comes from Eruca vesicaria subsp. sativa, assembly GCA_932364175.1. Taxonomy (NCBI): domain Eukaryota; kingdom Viridiplantae; phylum Streptophyta; class Magnoliopsida; order Brassicales; family Brassicaceae; genus Eruca; species Eruca vesicaria. The sequence goes on along the minus strand of CAKOAT010128154.1, from coordinate 46,031 downwards.
GATCACCCCAAGCTTCCTTAAACTCATTAATCATCGAAGGTTTCAAAAGCTCTGCTCCTTGCTCCTTAGCCTTCACTAGAGGCTGCCAAGATTTAAAGAACCCTAAATACCCATCAAGCGAAAGCTTATGTGGAATCTCGAGAGCTTTAGGCCTTCCTTGACTCCCCAATCTTATATTTATAAAAGGAAACTCTATTGCTTTATAACCATCAAAGGCCAAATTCATAGTTGGAGTTCTGTACGGTTTTGTTGAATCCACCAGACGTTTCATGATGGCATCAACCTTTGGGGTGACCACGAGGTCGTTGTAGACCCAAGCCGCGATTATACCACCTTCTTTACGGAGAACACGTCTCACAATGGCATAGAATCTTTTTAGGTCGAAATAGTGGAGAGATTGAGCGGCTACAATGAGATCTATGGAGTTTTCTCCACCGAGTTTAGCCACTAGATCGTCGTCTGACATTGATGCTGGAGTGTGAAGGTATGTGACTTTTGGGTGCGGCTTTGCAAGACTGATCTGTTTTTCGTTTATATCAGTTGCCACCACTTTTTGGTAGTAATCAGCGACCTATTTGCACATACATAATTAACATCACGATTTGTTCGTAAAAATTAGAAGATTCTATTATTGATGAGCCTAACTCACACCCAAAAGCTAGCTCAAAAGTGTAAGATTGCCTATACACATATATATTATCCAAGGAACATCAACATAAGCGATGTGGGACTTTAATAGATTCTAGTACTTTGAGTGAACTGGTGTGGCAAAGGCTATAAAAAAACTATCTTGGTTTGTTGATAAATTTATAAGTATAGAAAAATATAACAAAAACATATAAAGTAGATGAGAAAGATAACATACACCAAGTGCAGCCTGACCGTTACCGGTCCCAACATCCCAAGCCACCTTGTGGTCGCTGGTTCGACCAGCCAACACTTTGTACCATATTGTCGGATATGTTGGCCTTGCGTTCAGGTATTCATTAGCTTGCTTATCCGTCAAAGTAGCCATTTGAGCCATTTTTTTTTGTTTTTATTATATTGTTTTTTTTTTCCTTTTTTTCGTTGGTTCTGGTTAATAAATTGCATTTTTGCTTCATGGGTTTATTTATAGTCTCGAAATTTTGGAAGGAACAGAAAAAAAAACGAACCTCATGCTCCACTCAACTTGTACCTCTAGACTATCAGTTAGGACTTAATTTTATTTATTCTTTAGAGATAATGATTCTAGACAATGAAACCTGATTCTCCTTCACTATCAAAATACAGAAAAATCTTTGTCAAATACATCCATGACATCACTAATCTATTTTTCTTGTCAAAATACGGAAATTATTTGTTCTTTCTAAACTGTGAAACTATTTGTTACGATAACTTAGAATTAATTATCGCATTTATGCCTCAATCCACTATAACGACAATTTTTAGCTATGTTCTCTACGAATAGAATAAACATTCGACAATGCATGATCACGTAGGAATATATTAGTCACCCACCTTGTCCTATTGAAAAGAGAGTATAAATCGTTGCAAGATTTTTTTTTTTTTTAAATATTGGTGGCATGAATTTAAATCATTGACGGTATAAAACAGTGTTGTGATTAGAATTCTAAACAACATGATTTTAAGTAAAACGTTTTGAAAAAACATTTAAATAGGACATGATTATGATTGGATTTCAAGACTAGGAACCATGGAGTATCTGGTCTCGTAATGCATCAGCATGAATCAGCACATGTGAACACACGCAACGGCGTCGGATTAAAGCTCATTCTGGGATAAACTTTGAGTTATGTAAAGCCCAAAATATAAAAACAATTCTTCCTAGGCCTCTTCGAACCTAAAAGTTCAAATTATTAGCGGTGAGATTGTCACCGACGAACGTGAATCTCGTCTTTTGTTTTGGGCCACTCACCCTGATCATCAGTTTCTTGAGCTACGTGGCTTCATTAGCTTCCACATTTTTATTGCATGCCAAGAAGAAAGAGTATAACTCATACTGTTGAAACTGTTTGTCTGAAACCCTGAAAGAAAAAAAAAAGGTTCGAAAATGACGGAGGAAACACCAAGGTATGTCTCAGTCATCATCCCTTTAGCTTCATCTGTGATCTTAATGATTTATCAGTTTTCTTTTTCTTTTTCTTGGTTATTATTTTGTAGATATGCTGTAGTTACTGGAGCAAACAGGGGGATTGGGTTAGAGATCTGCAAACAATTAGCGAACAATGGGATTAGAGTCGTTTTGACCTCTAGAGACGAGAAGAAAGGACTTGAAGCTGTTCAGACACTGAGGCAAGAGATTGGTGTTTCTGATCAAACTCTTGTCTTTCATCAGCTTGATGTCACTGATCATGCTAGTGTCACATCTCTTGCCGAGTTTGTTAAAACCCAATTTGGAAAACTCGATATCCTGGTATGATTAAGCTATTGTTTTTTTTTTTTTTTTTTATGATTAAGCTGCTACTATTAGACTTGTGATTAACAGTTCTAGTAACGCTTAATCTTAATTTGAAAAAAGCCATATTCTATAAAATATACCTGTGAACAAATGCGAATTTAACCTTGAAGAAAGCAAAGAAACTTAATAGATCAAAACACGATTAAAGCAACTATTGTTTAGAGTTTATATATGAGTTAGCTAGGTAGTTACAATCCTTTGATCCACATTTATACTAATTCACAAACCCTATATTCCATTTTCTTTTAAGAAAACATCCCTTTTTGGTGAAAAAAATCATCTTTATCTACTAGCTAGAGGTCACAAAGAATGTGACATTTTGAGTAAGTTCCATAATTAACGATAGTGTGTTTATGTAGTGTTGAGTGATCTTTTGATTGCTTTTACACAGATCAATAACGCAGGGGTTGGTGGTACAATTACTGATGTTGATACTCTATTAGCTGGAGCAGGGAAAGTAAGTATGATAATAATATTGGTGAATCATTGTCATAGTATAATGCTTTCTTCTTGATTTCACATGGCAGGTAGGTTTCAACTGGGAAGAGACTATCACAGAGAACTATGAGCTAGCTAAAGAATGCATGAATATTAATTACTATGGACCAAAGAGAATGTGCGAGGCGTTTATTCCACTTTTGAAGTTATCTGATTCTCCTAGAATCGTCAATGTATCATCCTTCATGGGTCAACTAAAGGTACGTACCCAAAAAAAAAATTCAAGAAAGCTTGAGATATGTTGGTAGATAATAAACTCTATCATTGATGTTTACTAGGGTATATTTAATGAATGGGCAAAAGGAGTTCTGAGTGACGCAGAGAATCTAACGGAGGAAAGAATCGACGAAGTAATTAACAAACTTCTTGATGAGTTCAAAGAAGGAAAGATTAAGACAAAAGACTGGGCTAGTGTTATGTCCGCATACGTGGTTTCCAAGGCAGGGTTGAACGGTTACACGAGGATCATAGCCAAGAAACATCCAGAGATTCGCGTGAACGCTGTTTGTCCTGGCTTTGTTAAGACGGATATGAATTATAAGACTGGAGTTTTGTCTGTGGAAGAGGGAGCATCAAGTCCTGTGAGATTGGCTTTGCTTCCGCATCAAGAAACTACTTCTGGTTGTTTCTTTAACCGCAAGGAACTCTCAGAGTTCTAAACTTCTGCATGTGGAAATGTTATCAACTCTAAAAAAATACGTAATGTAATGGGATAATGATTGTCATAGAGATTTTACGATGGTTCAGAAGATATGTTGTTATTCATTGCATGCATGAAGACATTCACTTAGTAGGTTACGAGAGTAACAATTATATGTGTGTTTAATACATTACTTATGATATCATAAATGACCAAATAAAACATTTGTTTTTGCTCCCAAATTGTCAAAAATATTTATTAAGATTAACCTAAAAATGTTTTTGGCCCATGGTCTCTCTGGCCATGTAAAATGTACAAACTGCATGTTGTATAGAACCAAGATTAACTTAGGAATCATGTTCTTCACCTGCTTCAAGGGCTGCACCAGAAGTGTCTTCTTCTTCTTCTGTAGAGTTTGATTCATTTTCGTTTGGTTCGGTTTTATCTTCCTCAGGTGTGCGTCGGTGGTTAGCAGCGGCTAGGACATGACTGTAGTTACCTTTCTCTAGAAAAAGCTGATTAAAATGGACCTTACAGTAAAGGATGCCATTGAGAGCAGCATATGAAGAGTGTGTTAATGTACAACCACCGTGTGCACATCTAAAGCAAGTCTTGTGGTAAGATTCTCCTTCCATTGTGATCTTCTCTAGAGGATAAACGGTTTTTTTACAAGCTGCACATTTGTCTTGTGTACCACTAAAGAAGGACGATAACTTGTTTGGAGCCCTCGTCTAGATTCAAACATAAAATCAGATTAAATATTGAGATAATGAACAACAAAAAAAACAGAGAAATGTTTGATTGATTACCATTTCATTCGATTTATCGGTCTTTCCTGCTGTACATAACCATAAAAAGTAGCCAAGATTGTTAGCTTTTCAACATTAGGTTAAAAGAACAAAGCAGAAAAATAGAGAATTCTTTAAACCTGTCTGAAAATTCTTGCTGAAGTTTCCAGATTCTTTGAAGAGTTGTTCAAAATGGTGTTTGCAATACAGAACTCCATCCATTGATGAGTAGTTGCTAATCTGCAAAAGATAAGAAAGATTCTCCTTTGTTTTCTCCACAGAAACAAAAGAATAGTGGTGGAAGAATATGATGTATACCACGAGAGTGCCATTGCAATGGCTGCACCTGAAGCATGACTTGTGATAAGGCATACCTTCCAAAGTCATCAGATCCATAACGTATACAGTCTTGTCACATGCCTTGCATTTGTCTAGTGTCCCTGTAAACGCCATTGTTCTCTCTCTTCTTCCTTTGCTTTCAGATCACAAAAGAAATTGCAATCTATGAGTTTTCTGCCTTTATTCAAAATCTAGAATTGTTTTTTTTTTCTAATGGTTGAGAATCGAATGAGGAGAACCCTTTAAATACTTAATCATCTATATTCTATAAGCTAATTATGGATAACTAGATATTTTCCTTCACCATGTACATGATAATATTTTTAATTTAAATTTGATTTATCATACATTTTGTTAATATTTTAGATTTTTATTTTATTTTATATCAGTATTTTAATGTAGATTTGGTCCAATTAAACATAAAATTAGGATAAAATAAAAAAAATTAATTTATTTGAAATTATATTTAAGAATAGAAATGTATATAATAATCTTAGATAGATATTCATCTATTTATGGGTATTTGGGTTAACATACATTAAATTAACTTGTAGAAAATTCTAAACTTATATAAAATTATATACTTATCAAAAAGAAAACAAACCAAACTTTTAAAATTTGTAGATATAAAAAAACAAATGGTATTGATTAAAAATTATAATTATTTAAAAAGACTGTATAAAATTTGATTTTTTTTTCAATAATAAATTGTATAATTATAAAATGTACTAAATAATATTTAAAATTTGTAAACAAAATTGTAATTTTCTTTTTATATTATTTAATATCATATTTAAATATATTTATTTTAATGATATATAAATTAGTATTATATTTTTAAAAGTTTACCAAAAATAGAAATCGCATTAAATGTAATTGTGCATATTACATTTTACCTTAATTCATGTCATCTTTTCTAGTATGTTATGTCATTTTTTACTGAAAGTGATTGTGGTGATAACACATGAAAAATCATTTCTCCAATATCCAAGGGATTCATTTTAAAGACTCAGAAAGAACTGATTATCATGTGACTACAAATAATTTGAAAGTTACGGGTTATATATGGAAATTACTGAGAAAAGAGGGACTGCCATGAAGTAATAACGAAAACTCAAGGTATTACTAGTATAAAGTAATAGAAAGAGTAAGGGTCATTCAATAAGGCAAGGGTCTTAAGAGCATGTTTATTGCAGATCCCTTAAACTGGATCTCTTAACGCACTGTCCCTTAGCTTTTAACTAAAAACGCTAAAGGACATCCTTTAAATAGAAATTACTGAGAAAAGAGGGACTGCCATGAAGTAATAACGAAAACTCAAGGTATTACTGGTATAAAGTAATAGAAAGAGTACGGGTCATTCAATAATGCAAGGGTCTTAAGAGCATGTTTATTGCAAGTCCCTTAAAGTGGATCTCTTAACGCACGGTCCCTTAACTTTTAACTAAAAATGCTAAAGGACATCCTTTAAATAGAAATTACTGAGAAAAGAGGGACTGCCATGAAGTAATAACGAAAACTCAAGGTATTACTAGTATAAAGTAATAGAAAGAGTACAGGTCATTCAATAATGTAAGGGTCTTAAGAGCATGTTTATTGCAAGTCCCTTAAACTGGAACTCTTAACGTACGGTCCTTTAGCTTTTAACTAAAAACGCTAAGAGACGTCCTTTAAATAGAAATTATTGAGAAAAGAGGGACTGCCATGAAGTAATAACGAAAACTCAAGGTATTACTAGTATAAAGTAATATAAAGAGTAAGGGTCATTCAATAATGCAAGAATCTTAAGAGCATGTTTATTGCAGGTCCCTTAAACTGGATCTCTTAACGTACGATCCCTTAGATTTTAATTAAAAACGCTAAGGGATGTCCCTTAAATAAGGGATTTAAGGGATGTCTCTTAGCGTTTTTAATTAAAAGTTAAGAGACTGCACGTTAAGAGACCCAGTTTAAGGAACCTGTAATAAACATGCTCTAAGAGCACTATTATTGTGGAACCTCACGAAAAGTGCTTACAAATTTATTATTCTTATTATTATTATTTTTTCCAGATTTAAAAAAAAAAACAAAAAATAACTAACTGTGGGCCGCCACGTATCGTAGGGCCCGCAAAACATGCCAAGTAATAACACAAAAATGCTTATTTTGCAACTCCAAGCACCAACTTCTCTCCTTTTTGTGGTCCTCCTCCCCTAAGCACTAGGGATAATAATGGTCTAAGAGCACCATTAACCCAACAATCCAAAATGGTTGCTTAAATTTTTTTTTTCTGATTACAAAATAAATTTTAAAAAAATTGACCAGTCGTGGGCCGCTACGTATCAGTAGGACCCACGATTTTCTAAGCAACACACCAAATCCGACGCTTATTCAAAAGCTATTGGCTGCGTTGTTTATTTTTCTGCTGAACCCCACTAATTATTATATTTTTTTTTCTTAAGCCACCCCCTCCCTTAAGCCGCAGAGTTAAAGGTGCTCTAAGTATAAAACCCAATGTATCTATTACTATAAAGTAAAGGTATTACTTTGAGCAATAGATCAGTCTTTTAATGCTAAAAAAAAAGTAAGAGTCTTACAATAATTGCATGTCAATGATAAGATTTTTGGGTCACTGAATAATCTATATTCTATGATCTAATTACGGCTAATTTTTTTTATTGCTCTTCTCTTTTTTTTCTTTTCATTCTGGAGTATAATCAAGGGACACACGAAAACATGCCATTATTGTAAGACATGATTTTTAACTTTTAACCATAGCTTAATTGACCTGTACCTATCAAACGTCAGCATGATTTATTATATGACTAGAAGATCAAACTAGGTTGAGAAATTGAAATGTGCAAAGAAACAGAGAAATTATAATATGGGTTCAATACTGTATATATTGTGAAGATGATCGTCATCTTGAGATTATCCAATTCTACAGGGTCCTTTTTCTAAATTATCAAGAAAAGATCCACGACTCAAAAATAACTTAAAATTCTTGGTATATATTACTACAAATAATACAAAATATAGGGCTCATATACGAAAATTACTAAGAAAGGGGGATTGCGTTGAAGTAATAACGGAAAAGCAAGATATTAATGTAAAGATAGAAAGCCCGAGGGTCATATGTATATATAACTTGGCTATAACTACAAATAATCTGAAAGTTAGGGATCATATATGCAAATCACTAAAAAAAAGAGGGATTGCATTGAAGTAATAACGGAAAAGCAAGATATTAATGTAAAGTAATAGAAAGATGAAGGGTCATATATATAAATAACATAAAAGAGTGAGAAAGTCTGAAAAGAAGAAGAAACTCCATTGACGAACAAGAACGAACAGAGAGCGTATTCTTTTCCCGAGAAAATTTTCTGTTACGTTTTCTCATCACAAATCGAAACCTCTCGATTCGTTTTTTTTTTCTCCCTTCTCCGTTCTTTAACTGACCGGTTTGTAGTTTACTTGAACACACTCCGATCTCGTCCCCAGCGTTCCACGGTTAGTTTACTTGAACGTACATTCTCTGATTACTCTTTAGGTTTTCTAGATTACGAACGGTTATCGTTTTCTTTTGTTTGAGTTTTGTGTAACGGTTATTGAGTAGATTCAGGATCGAGAGAGAGAGAGAGAGATAGAGATTGTGATGAATAACAACAGAGGACGTGGAACGGGACGTGGTGCGCCGCCGAATCAGTCGTACCAGCAGCAACAACAGTGGACGAAACGCGCTGGAAACGCTAATGAGGTTCAGAAGACGACGTCGTCTCAGCCGACTGTAGCTAGCAGTGATCCTAAGTAAGATCTTGTTTCCTTATATCTGCGCTGTGTGTGTATTACGTTCTTGGAAACAACTGTTCAAATACGCTTTGCTGTGAATGATTCTTGGAGATTAGATAAGGTTGTTATGGATGATTTTGGTTTACAGTAAGTGATGATTTGTGCTGTTTATAGAATGTGATTTGATTTTGAGATGAAACTTATATCTCTTTTATGATAATGGATTCGTTGCCATGAATGATTATTGGAGATAAGATAAGGTTGTTATGAATGATTTTGGTTTGCAGTAAGTAATCATTTGTGCTTTTTGTAGAATGTGATTTGATTTGAGTTGAAACTTTTATCTCTTTTGTGTTAATGGATTCGTTGCTATGAAGGATTATTGGAGATAAGATAAGGTTGTTATGAATGATTTTGGTTTACAGCAAGTAATCCTTTGTGCTTTTTGTAGAATGTGATTTGATTTTGAGTTGAAACTTATATCTCTTTTGTGTTAAATTGTTAATGGATTCTTTGCCATGAATGATTATTGGAGATAAGATAAGGTTGTTATGAGTGATTTTGGTTTACAGTAAGTGAGCTTTTTGTAGAATGTGATTTGATTTTGAGTTGAAACTTATATCTCTTTTGTGATAATGGATTCGTTGCTATGAATGATTATTGGAGATAAGATAAGGTTGTTATGAATGATTTTGGTTTGAAGTAAGTGATGATTTGCGCTGTTTGTAGAAAGATATCTGTGTGCTATGATTTGATTTGAGGTGTGAAACTTATATATATTTTGTGTTAATGGACTCTGTTCTATGTTACTACTCTCAGTGGCCAAGATTGGAGACAACTATTGAATACGTTTTGCTACAAATGATTCTTGGAGATAGATAAGGCTGTTATGAATGATATGTGATGCTTGTAGAAAGATATCTGTGTGCTATGATTTGTTTTGAGGTGTGAAACTTATATATATTTTGTGTTAATGGACTCTGTGTTCTATGTTACTACTCTCAGTGGCCAAGATTGGAAGGCAACGTTAAGGCTCCCACCTCCTGATACTCGTTATCAAACCGCGGTATGAGATTTTTTTTCTTTAGAATGGCTTATAGTGTAAGTGGAAGGTCTCCTTATGTGTTATAACATTGTATACAGGATGTGACAGCTACAAAGGGAAATGAATTCGAAGATTACTTTCTGAAAAGAGATTTGCTTAAGGGAATATATGAGAAAGGTTTCGAGAAGCCATCACCTATTCAAGAAGAGAGCATTCCCATTGCTTTAACCGGTAGTGATATTCTTGCTCGAGCTAAGAACGGTACAGGGAAGACTGGTGCCTTCTGTATTCCAGTCTTAGAGAGGATTGATCCTAATACCAATGTTATTCAAGGTACGCTAGTTTTAAAACTTCTTTTTTTATTTGTGAAAAATGTAGTTACTCTCTGACTGTGTTTGTTGTTCTATTTTTTTGTTATACAGCTATGATTCTAGTTCCTACGCGAGAGCTGGCTCTTCAGACATCACAGGTTTGCAAGGAGCTTTCCAAGTACTTGAACATCCAGGTTATGGTCACCACTGGTGGTACCAGTCTGAGAGATGATATCATGCGGTTACATCAACCTGTGCATCTGCTCGTTGGAACTCCTGGAAGAATATTGGATCTTACGAAAAAGGGAGTTTGTGTTTTGAAAGACTGTACGATGCTTGTAATGGATGAGGTGAGCTCCTCATAGCTCTTGCTAATATCTTGATCTGAACTTTGTTGTTCTTCATGTTGGCTTGTTGATTAAAAGTTACTGACTTCTTGCATACTATTTTACCAGGCCGACAAGCTTTTGTCTGCAGAGTTCCAACCTTCTCTAGAGGAGTTGATACAGTTTCTGCCACAAAATCGTCAGTTTTTGATGTATTCCGCTACGTTTCCTGTCACTGTGAAAGCCTTTAAGGATCGTCATCTCCGGAAGCCATATGTTATCAATCTCATGGATCAACTCACGCTCATGGGTGTCACGCAGTATTATGCTTTTGTTGAAGAGAGACAGAAGGTTCACTGCCTCAACACACTTTTCTCTAAGGTCAGATGTTCTAGAACAAACCCTGTAACCACATAATTAACAGCTACTCGGTTTGGATGTTCTAAACTAGTTATTGTTTTTAATTGCAGCTGCAAATAAACCAATCGATAATCTTTTGCAACTCTGTCAATCGCGTGGAACTGTTGGCTAAGAAAATTACAGAGCTCGGGTACTCGTGCTTCTACATTCATGCGAAGATGGTTCAGGATCATAGGAACAGAGTGTTCCATGAGTTCCGCAATGGTGCTTGCAGAAATCTCGTTTGCACTGGTATGCTTTCGAACATGTACTTTGAACGATGATCAATGTGTAGATGATGTTTATGACTTGCTTAAAAAATGTTGGCTGGTGCAGATCTGTTTACTCGTGGAATTGACATCCAAGCTGTGAATGTAGTGATTAACTTTGATTTTCCTAGGACTTCTGAGTCGTATCTACACAGGGTAAGTCGAAACAAAACCTCTTTTTTACTCTAAGCTTCCAGGACAACCTCGTTTTTCTTGATGCATACTGTGAAATGATCAGGTGGGCCGATCAGGACGGTTTGGACACCTTGGATTAGCTGTGAATTTGGTAACATATGAGGACCGTTTCAAAATGTAAGTCGCTTCTTCTTTCCACAGTTCTTACTTTGTTTAATTATGTCTTTGTTTTAGTTTTCTCATGTATCATATGTTTTTGAGAACAGGTATCAGACTGAGCAAGAACTTGGCACTGAAATCAAATCAATTCCTTCAAATATCGATCAAGCAATCTACTGCCAGTAAACTTGTAACTGCACGAGAAAATGTTTCCACCCGAAGAGACACAGTGTTGATGAAAAATGGTGAGAGGCAAAATCTTTCATCTTATCTTTTGTCAAAATCAACATTGATTGCATGTTTGAACTAATGTGCCGCAATGTTCAGGTGTTTCTCAAGCTAGGAGGAGATGAGTTGACAGATACTTGGTGGGGTTCATGTCAAGACGACTCGTTACATAGATGAACAAAGAGTTGTTTGGTTCGGTTTGGTTTCAAATCTCTCTCTAGACTTTGTTTTGTGGTTCGAATGAAACCTTTTTGGAAGTACTAATGAAGATAGAAACATAAGGCTCTCTATTTGAATGACTATGGGTTTTCTAGCCCATTTAAGATCTAAATTGCATTTACATTTTTCCAGTCTAGACCTAAATAAATTTGGCTTGTCTGGTAATCACGTGGAATTACCAAAAAAGTCTTTTAATTTCAAAGTTAAATTTATCATACAATGATTTGTTATGGTATTCCTTAGTCTTTTTAACCTTGTTTTCTTTAGTGTTATCCGTTGCTTTAGTTTTGAAGAATTTTTTAATATAACACATTTGATTCAGATTTTTTGGGAGATATCTCGTAATTTGATGAAATAGATATGTCGCATTTAATTCTTTCATGAAAATAAACATATATGAAACATATGTAGCAGAGAAAGAAGCATATATATGAAATACTGAAACAATAATTATTAAAAATATTTGATAGTGAAACTACTACTACTTTGACTTGTAGCTGACCACATTTATGGAGATATTAAAAGGCCCCCACCTATTGTCTGGAAGGTCATGACACAACAGTATCTTCTCTTTCTTTGACTCTTTGTGATCCCTAAGCCTAGACGCATGACATGTCGAGTTTCTATTGGCTTATTCTTTGACTTTGTAATTTTTTTTATAAAGAGAACTAGCAAATAAGTAAAATTCGAGTGAAAAGGTCACCACAGAATTTTGACAAAAATAACTCTCAGGATATAAAAGAAAACATATGTATAAATGGCCACTGTTCTCGTTTTTTACTCACTAATTTTAATTAGAAACGTGTTTGTCGCATCAAACTGATTCTCCCTTCGGCTCTACTAGTCTACAAAGTCATTGTCGTATCCATTACTTCAACTTCTGCTCCTTTCTTTAATAACTTGTTTCAATAATTTTTCAAAGATAAAAAACAATAATAAATGTATGATTTTATCACTCTGATTTTTGTTTCCCGGCTAAAGAAGAAGGGATGTCACGTAAGATCCGCCATAAATGCTCTTTCTTTCTTTCTTTATTTCCTCTTTCTTGCAATTTGAAAACCTGAAAACCCTAGCCCACTTCTTTACTTTGTCTTAGCTGTTTTCGACAAACCCTAATGAGGATAATATCAATCACACTCACACACCTTCAAAAATCGAATTTTTGTTCACTGAAATTATATTATTAAATCAAACGAAAATTACTTAAAGATATACTCACCTCATTTTGCAACACACAATGTGTTTTTCTGTAATTTATATAAATCAAACTCAACGCTCTAGGATCTGCAAGTTACCATAGGTCCATAGGAAACCCTTTTTTAATTTTACATTTCTCAACAACAAAACAAAAAATCCGAATATTTGCAATCATGATTATTTGTTTTTGGACGACCTGTTGTTACTGTCATGAACATTAAATACAATATATAATAAATGTTGTACGAGTTTTGCGTGAAATAAATGCTCAGGGCCAGCTCGAAGCTCTCGCTGATCGTCCTTTCTCAGTTCTCTATTCCACACACAATCGTATTATTTCATCTTTTTCCCCCTATTTTATTTACTTTTTATTATCTATATATAACTCCATAAAGCATCATCGATCTTTAACTCACTGGTTCCTTCCTTCCCTTTGGCTTTTTATTTCATCTTTACGACATTAAAACCAGACCAAACCAAAAAACATTTAATAGTTTTTACCACCTTTTTAGAAAAAAAATCATCTCTTTTGATCCTATCTTCTCCTTTTTTAACTTTGAAGGTTTGTCTGTCTCTTCTATGATGAGACTCTAACACTCTTCCTCTGTGTTTCTTCTTCTTCTTTAACCTTAAGACCTTAAAAAGTTCGTTTTTTTTTCAGCAAAATGGGAAGAACGCCTTGCTGTGACAAAAAGGGTTTGAAGAAAGGTCCATGGACTCCTGAAGAAGATGAGCTTCTCGTTGAGTATATCAAGAAAAACAACCATGGTAGCTGGAGAACTCTTCCAAAGAACGCTGGTAACAACAACAAACTCACATTCTTTCCTCTTTAGGACTTTTGTTTACAAAGTTTCCATCTTTATTAGGGTTACTTCGCTGTGGAAAGAGTTGTAGACTGAGATGGACTAACTATCTAAGACCAGACATAAAGAGAGGTCCTTTCACTCCTGAAGAAGAGAAACTCGTTGTCCAACTACACGCCATTCTCGGCAACAGGTCTTTAACTTTCTTCTAAATCCTCTGTTTTGAATCCTCTGTTTTTTTTTTTGTTTAAATGCTCTGTTTTTGTTTTTGGGTTCAGGTGGGCTGCTATAGCAGCACAGCTTCCAGGGAGAACAGACAATGAGATCAAGAACCTATGGAACACTCACTTGAAGAAACGTCTGTTAAGTATGGGTCTTGACCCCAAAACCCATGAGCCATTACCTTCATATGGGTTAGCCATACAAGCTCCAGCTTCACCAACAACACGCCACATGGCTCAATGGGAAAGTGCTAGGCTTGAAGCTGAGGCAAGGCTCTCTAGAGAGTCAATGCTTTTTAATCCTTCTTCTTCTGGAGGTGGAGTGAAAGCTGACTGTGATCACTTCTTACGCATTTGGAACTCAGAGATTGGTCAGTCTTTCAGAAACCTTGCACCATTTGATGAATCAACTGCTACTAGTCAAAGCCCTTGCTCTAGGACAACAACATCTTCCTCCTCTGCTGCACTTCCAAAGAGCTCAACAAACTCTTGTGTTGGGAAAGAGATTGTTGTGAAGACTCATCATGGCTCTGATTCTTATTCTCCATGTTCTAACAATCTTGAAGATGTTTCATCAGACTCTGCTCTTCAGCTTCTGCTTGATTTCCCTATAAGTGATGATGATATGAGTTTCTTGGAAGAGAACATTGGTAGCTACTCAGAGTCTTCTCATGTTGGTGGTGTCTCTATGGGTTCTAAATTCTAATCTTATGGGTGAAAAAAGTTATCCCAAGTAGTGATATGGTATCTATGTAAATCAGCATTAGTTAGCTATTAATATTATCAATCCTTTTTATGATTTGAATATGCTTCAAAAAAACTTCATGAGAATGAACAATGAACACATTTTAACACTGAATTTTATACAAACAAAATTACAAACCATTGAATAGAGAACAAAGTGAAATTTTTACACTTTACACTTGAAAATAACTAATCTTTGTTTAAAAACTTATCCTAACTATGCAAATCAGCATTGGTTAGTTATTATCAAACCTCTTTGCGATGCTTCAAAAATTTGCAAGACAATGAACAATTAACACATTTTTTTTTCACACTGATGTTCACACAAAAAAAGTCAATATACAAACAAGATTACAAGCCATTGAATAGGAGAAAAAGTGAAATGTATACACTTTACAGTTTGAAAAACTCATTGATATAAAGATCAGAAACAACCACAGGTTGCCTTTGGGACAAGACCAGTGGCTCTGTATTTAGCAGCCATCTCTTCAGCTTTGAGAACATCTTCTCCACGCTTGGCTTCAATCATTGCTCTTCTCTCTTCTGCTTCTTTGTGAATAGCTGCAACTTTGTTCTTCATCTTCTCTGCATACTCTGCTTTCTTATTCTCAAGTTGCTCCTATACATTTTATTTTTCAATCACATGTTAAACAGTCTCTCCTTTGATTAAGTTTTTGTTATTATTATTATTATTATTAGTTATACCTCGATTTTCTTGAGCTGGGCTTCAATAGCTGCTTTCTTGCTGTTTTCCCAAGCAAGAATATCAGAGATCTTCTTCTCAGCTCTGTACCAATGTCTCAATTGTTTTAGCAAATCAGACCAAAGAAAACTTTATAAAACCATTTATAAAAAAAAAAAAAACATGTATTACTTGTTCTCTGCTTTGCTCTTTTCGCTATCTTCCCATGCTTTGACATAAGCCAATGTCTTCTCCTTTGACAAATCAGCTAGCTTAACATCTAACACCAACCAATTATATATATAGCTCAGTAACTTCCATAAACATTACTATAAATAGAAAGTACTAGACATAGTTTATGTTTCAAACTCACCTCTATCAAGCGAACCACCAGACGTAGCTTTCTCTGGTGCAGGCTCTACAGGTTCTGTTAAAAGAAACTCACTCTATTACAGCCAAAGCCCAAGTCTTGAAACACAGAGAGAAATTAAACAAGCAAGAAACATACTAATTATATATATTAGGATCTCTTGATTATGTAATAAAGTTACTATTTATAGGTCCAGGGTCTCTTGATTGTGTAATAAAGTTACTATTTTGGGTTGTTGTTCATTTCATATACGTAGAATTAAATAATTTTATGAAAACATATATCAAATTTAAACAATCAAAGATTAATTTCCTCCTAGTTCATCATCAAAGCAGAAGATTATCAGAGAACACAAACTATAAGTATGCATAGAGAGAGAGAAGACTTACTCTCAACAATGACAAGGGCTTTTGAGTCATCAGAAGTTTTCTCCGGAGCCGGAGCCGGAGCTGGTGCTGGTGCTGGAACCGTAGCAGGAGTCTCAGCCGGAGCTGGAGGAAGAGTCTCAGCCGGAGGCGGAGGCGGAGGCGGAGGTGCTGTGTCTAATGTTATCTTCTGTTCTTCCGCCATAGTCTTTCTCTCTCAGCCGAATATGAAAACAGCGAATTAAACGATAATGAAAAAATTGATTAAAGGTTTATACTTTGGTGTTATACTGTAAAGCTAATTAACCGCGTTTTTCTGTTTAAAAAATTCTGTTACTTTTTTGTCCGTTGATCTTAAGAAGTCATCAGATCGTACGGCTGTAAAGAGAGTAGTCCGTTGTTGATCACGTAAGCCGCGGTACAGAGGAATATAAAACTCATCTTGCCGACAGACAGGTAATACTGTTAACAAGTGCCACGTAATAATGTTTCTTTTTTTAAAGCACTACAGACTGGTTTCGGAATAATTAAAGTTTTTTTGTTTAAAATAATGATATTTCGGACAAAAGCGTGACGTGGAAGGAGGACACGCTGGAGACAGAGATACAAAGAGGATGTCTTTCTGAGTTGTCTTGACCCCACGCACGTTAGTGACGCGTGGTGGTTATCTTTTTAGCTCGATTGATGATGAGACGAGCCAATTATAATGGGCTTTCTATCTATTGGGCTGATTCCTATTTTATAAGTTCATATTCTAAAAGTTCCAAAGAGCTATTTGACAAGGTTTGTTGACCAAAGATTTAACTACCCAAGCAGATTTTTGTTTACCAAACAACAGCGACATCGTTTGTATAACATTTGTCTCTGTTACATCATATATTCATATGAGAATCGATAAACCTTCTTGTAGATTACAGAGGCTTTTTTTCTATATTTATATTCCTTTCCATCTCTTTTCTAATTTAAGTGTTATAGTAAGTTTGAGTTTGACCATCTGTCTGGTAACCATATTTTATTAGATACTTTTATATGGAGAAAGAATTAAGCTCTAGAAAAGGCCTAAGCATAAGTTTTTTTTTTTTTTTTTTTTTTAA
>CAKOAT010128154.1:6603-28870 GCA_932364175.1 Eruca vesicaria subsp. sativa | reverse complement strand
AGAGACCACTAGTCCACCGCGTGGTTAAGTTTTCTAATTTTTTTTGTATTCAAACGTAAGAAGAATTTTAGCTGTGAATCTATCGTTTAATTTGATATAATTTCTCATTGATGTTAATCTTATTGATTCGAGTAACTTTTTTACTAGTAACTAGTAAGAACGTAAAAAAGAAAAAAAAAAATCAAAAGTGGTTATCATTATTATTTAAAGAAGTCAAGAGTACAATAATCTCAAAGGGTCCTAATTGACTGATGAAAATTTAATTACTCGAATGTGCCTAACTTTCATTGACCTTTGATGTGCCTAATTATTTATTGACTTTGGTGCGCCTATAGTCTGAGACCTGTCAAGGTTTGATAAGCTAGTAAACGTTTTAATTGGACACGTTCCATTATAGTTATGTTGTGCGTAACAGAATAGCCTCTTACAACGAACTTCGTTAATCCCATGAAATGTTTTGAAAGAAAATGATACATCTTGAGTTCTGAGTATTACATTTTATTTTATCTATATTATCCAATATAAAAAATCGTAACCTAAAGCACTCTATCGCTTATGGTAGAATTTAAATTACGATCAGTCGATTTTTAAAATCCAAAACACGTAGATAAGATGTTATAAACAATGCATGGCAGTCTCTAGAGAATAGAGTTGCGTATAGGTTAGGTTAGGTTAAGCGAGGAGACTAAACAAGAGTGGGGAGTCTAGCTAGTGAGCATTAACCAACCCAACCCCTAATTAAATCACAATTCAAAGGCTTCGATTTACTCTCTTTAGTCTTTTGTACTCTCATTGCTCTTTCGCCCAAATCCTCTATTTATTATCTAATCTCTTTCGTTAACTATTTGTTACATACTCGTTAAAGTATGAACATATTCATGCATCAACGGGGAAGAAGAGTCACGAAGATGAACACCAACGATGAACAAAACAAAATGGTGTCGTTTCATGGGAAAAACATCGTGAAAGCTACTGTTTTCATCGTTATTTCTCTATTCATACTTGGCTATTTCCATTTTGTGAGTTTTTAAATAACGAATATATATATATATATATATCTACTTAACTTTTTCATGGTGCATTTTGTCACTGCATTCTATAGTATCTAAGCTTTGAGTTATAACTCTTTTTCCTTTTTGTCAGAATGATTCTGCAGACTTCAAACAAATAACAAAGATAAAGGATGAGCCTAAATTCCCTTACCAATGCGACGAGGTACAGAACAAATCACATCAAGTTCATGTCTCCCAGAATCTCGCATACCGTTCAAAACAGTCCACATGTCCTTCTTACTTTCGTTGGATCCACGAAGATCTACGTCCGTGGAAAGAAACGGGGATAACTAAAGACATGGTCGATAAAGCGGGAAGGACGGCGCATTTTAGACTAGTGATCCACGATGGCAAGGCGTACGTTAAGAAATACAGAAAGTCAATTCAGACAAGAGCTGATTTTACTCTGTGGGGGATCCTACAGTTGTTACGGTGGTATCCTGGGAGATTGCCTGATCTCGAGCTCATGTTCGACGCTGATGATCGTCCCGTCGTGCGATCTGATGACTTTAGAGGTCAAAACATGGACCCACCTCCACTCTTCCGTTACTGCTCTGATGATGCCAGCTTGGATATTGTCTTCCCTGATTGGTCCTTCTGGGGCTGGTAAGCTACTGGGCTTACAATTAATTTATCAGAAGGTTTTATCTGTAATATGGGCTTTTATTGGGCCAGGGCTGAGATCAACATAAAGCCATGGGGGAAGTCGCTGGAGGCAATAAAAAAAGGGAACAACATGACGCAATGGAAGGATCGCGTGGCGTACGCTTATTGGAAAGGCAATCCTAATGTGGACCCCGCGAGAAAAGACCTTCTCAAGTGTAATGTTTCTGAACATGAAGACTGGAATACTCGACTCTATATTCAGGTTCTACCATTAGAAAATTATTTAGTTGATATCAATTTTCTGAAAATCGATAGATAGGCGGTAACTAGGCGTTCTATAGAAGATTAGCGTCTAGACAAGTTATTCAGAATCTAGGCGGAGAATAGTCGTTAACAAATTATTGATTTATTATTATTTTTTTTTTTGAACCACTCAAAAAAAAAAAAAAAAAAAAAAATAAATCAATAATTTATTTTATTTATATTTTACATTTATACAAGCTATTTTAATTTTTTGGTTAATTATAATTTTATTTTAATAAATTATCAAAATTATATATACAAAATAAAATAAATTACAATTTTTTTAATATTTTACTAACATTAGTGCTTAATTTAACAGATTTATACTAATTTAAACTGATTATGACCATTTTAGAACAATTTAAATCGATTTAATTTTTTTTAAACTGACTTGAACATATAAATCGGATTTAAAGAAAAACCATTTTGGTAAAAAGGGAGTTACGCCTCATCCGTCTAGGTGCCGCCTAGACCAATTTTTAGAACGCTGGTTTATATACCTACACATGTATATATGATTGATCTACTACAGTTTAGTTATATGTATCTGAATTTGAGAAATTGTTAACAAGGACTGGGATAAAGAATCAACAGAAGGGTTTAAGAACTCTAATTTAGAGAACCAATGCACGCACAGGTAAGAAAAAGTATCTTGTATACTTTGCATTTAGTTTATTTATTATAGTAAAGTTTGGTTAATTAATTGGTACGTAACAATGATAACAGATACAAGATATATATAGAAGGATGGGCATGGTCGGTTAGTGAGAAATATATAATGGCATGTGATTCAGTGACACTCTACGTGAAACCAAGGTTCTACGATTTCTACATACGAGGAATGATGCCACTTCAACACTATTGGCCAATCAGAGACGACTCCAAGTGTACTTCTCTCAAGTTCGCCGTACATTGGGGCAATACCCACGTGGAAAAGGTAGATCTAATTTAAGGTTTCTCACAGTTGACCTTGAAGTTTGTTCTTGTATAAAATTTAATTACAACCCTGGTTTTTGTTGTGTAGGCACGTGAGATTGGAGAGGTAGGGAGTAGATTTATAAGAGAGGAAGTGAACATGAAGTATGTGTATGACTACATGTTTCATTTGCTTAATGAGTACGCAAATCTCTTGAAATTTAAGCCGGAGATTCCTTCGGATGCGGAGGAGATCACGTTGGATAGTATGGGGTGTCCGGCGACTGAACGGTGGAGAGAGTTCATGGCGGAGTCTATGGTAATGTCTCCAAGTGAGGAGCTTCCTTGTGAGATGCTTCCTCCTTATGACCGTCTAGCTTTAAAAGAGGTTCTTGAGAGAAAAGCTAATCTAACACGTCAAGTTGAGTTGTGGGAGGACAAATACTTTCAAAATTTGACCAACAAACCTTAATCTATACAAGAAGATTTTAGTATTAACATCTCCCTATTGATTTCTGTGGCAATGATATTATTTGTCTAAATCTATAATTACGGATGCTATAGTCTCTACATTGATTATATATATTTATATATTAGACTACAAAGTTTTAATTCTCAAACGATCTTACATATAGCGTAAATGTTTATTGTCATCTCTACTAACCGATTAGTTATGTATAACATGTGTGGTGAAGCTCCATACCATAATTTTTTTGCAGTCAATTATACTGTGATTTCTTCACACCATAATTTAGTATTGTTCCAAAAAAAAAAAAAGAAGCTTAAAGTAGTATTATTATTTTTTCAAATGTGACAGAAACGAATGGAGGAAATAATATTAATAAATAAAAGAAAATATTAGATTTTATCAAAGTTTTTGTAATTCTTGCTATAAAGTTGTCACAAGTTTGTAGATCACAAAAAGGAAAATTAATTCTACCATGCGTAAGTAGGGTATAAAGTCTAGGATTATGTAATTAACGAGGGGTTGACAATCTTAAGCTTCATAATAGGGATTCCTATACCTTAATCACGTGACGGTGGACATGAAATTATAAAATATTAACCTGGACCTCGGTTTTAATCATATTGTAAAATGGAACTATTTTAGCAGGTGTGTACAAATCATTCCCATCCTCAAAACAAATTACAAAACTGAAGTAAAGCATTACCCCTGACTTGATTAGTTGGGACGCAACGAAGAAAAAGCTGGAAGAGTTTGACTTAATAAGGTTTCACTTTGATTCTCCTTAAAGTATTTTCTACCTCATAAATAAATACTCATGAGAAGTGAGCTATGGTTAACTTCTAGATTTATCCGTTTCTAGCTAGCTCCCTTTCACTCTCTAGATTTTCTTTTTGCCCGATGGGAGAGAGCAGATATGTGGTTCGAGGCACAAGATTCCATCATCAGAAACAACAATCAGTTGTGAGTTTATGCTCCAAACTAGCAAATACCTGGGTCACCACAACAATCTTCCTCTTTGTTTTCTTCATCATCCTCCTTGGTGCTTCTCATCGTTGGTTGGATACGGTACACATTCTTGGAACTATTTCTTGGATGGACATGGTATATACATGTACATGTATTTTAATGAAAACTAAAAAATTGCTTTGAAGAACCAGTGTCAATGTAGATGAATATATCATTTGTATGTAAAATAAATTGCCAAAAAACACACATTACGATATGAATACACATTGTTATATAGGTTATTATATATTAATGAGTAAAAGAATATTACGGTTATGCAGTCCTAAGAAATTTGAGCAAAAAGAAACAGTCAATCTAAACAGACTTAATATCTACCACTTATGATTTTCCATACCATAATTATTTTGCAATTAATTATGTGATTTCTTCAGAATTTTCAGCAATATAAATAGTCTATGAATCTTGATATTAATATTTTTTTTGGAGTTTTGTTATATAGGCTACAAGTAGACTCCAAGAGTCATCAGTTTCACAAAAAAATATCAACAAGACAACTATCCCCAAAATCATCAAGATCCCATTGAATTGCACACTCCTCAATAACAACATGACACAAACGTGCCCATCAAACTATCCAACCAAATTAGAACCAACAATCTCTTCTTCGGAAACTTGTCCTGACTACTTCAGATGGATCCAAGAAGACCTAAAGGTGTGGCAAGAGACAGGGATCACAAGAGAAACACTAGAGAGAGCAAAACCTAAAGCTCATTTCAGGCTAGTGATAAAGTCAGGGAGATTGTACGTTGATAAGTATGATAAAGCTTATCAGACAAGAGATGTGTTCACAATTTGGGGAATACTTCAACTTCTAAGAATGTATCCTGGTCAAGTCCCTGATCTTGAGCTTCTTTTCCTCTGCCATGATAGACCAGGCATCTGGAAAAGAGACTTTAGACAAGAGAACAACGCCACGTGGCCTCCGCCGCCCTTGTTTCATTATTGTGGTCACCGTGATGCATACGACATAGTTTTTCCTGATTGGAGCTTCTGGGGTTGGTACGTAAAGTGTTTTCTTTGAGAACCAAACCTATAAATTTGAATAAATATTATAATGTATTATTATATAATGAAAAAAAAGAAGTAATGGCAATAGCAAATTATATACAATATTTTATACGAGTCATAATTTAACGTAGGTAGGTCGAATCGTATATATAAATGAAAGTTAAGCTGTTGTTGTTATAGGCCGGAGGTGAATATAAAAGAGTGGAACAAGTTATCGGTGGCTATTAAAGAAGGGAACAAAAAAGTGAAATGGGTAGATAGGGTTCCGTACGCTTATTGGAAAGGTAACCCTATGGTTTCTATTGCAAGAAGAAACTTCATGACATGTAACGTTTCGGATAAGTATGATCCCATGGTTCGTCTCTATGTCCAGGTATAAATCTATACTGACTTTTGAGTTTTTATTCAAGCATTATGTAGTAATTTAATATTGGGTTATAGTCTTATAGATTAATAGTGGTCATGGTGATTTTGTTGGTGTGTTATTTCAGGATTGGAAAAGAGAGACTAGAGCAGGGTTTAAAGGATCAAAGTTAGAAGATCAATGCACTCACAGGTGTGCAGAAGATATATACTAATTTTTGTTTTCCCTGATCTTAGATTATACAATATAATAACATTCTTGAGATTTGGATTTTGGTATATAAGGTACAAGATTTATATAGAAGGCAATGCATGGTCGGTGAGCGAGAAGTACATACTAGCATGTGATAGCATGACACTACTGATTAAACCAGAATTTTATGATTTTTTCGTAAGAAGTATGATTCCAATGGAGCATTATTGGCCCATTAGACCTAACAATTGTGTTGACCTCAAGTTTGCTGTTGAATGGGGTAACAACAACACCGACAAGGTAACTAAACAGTTACATCCAAAATCTAGTTTAAATTTTATATAATTGTATTTAGCAATTTATGTTGATATATCAATTCATGGTTGATTTGTGATGATCTTTATATTATATAAACATGCAGGCACAAGTCATAGGGAGGCAAGGAAGTGAGTACATGATGAAGAATCTAGAGATGAAGTATGTCTATAATTACATGTTATATGTGTTGCAAGGCTATGGGAAACTGATGAAGTTGGATGTGACTGTGCCTGAAAATGCGACCGAAGTGTGTTCAGAGACGATGGCTTGTCCGATCACTGATGCTGGACTGGTCAGGCAGTGCATGGATGACTCGCTGGTTATGTCTCCGAGTGCCAAGCCTGCTTGTGATTTGCCGCAGCCTTATGGAGATGGTGAGCTCAAGAGTTTTCTTGAGAAACAAGAAAATACGGAGAGGGAGGTCGAGAAGTGGACCGATGAGTATTGGGAGGTCCAAAGTAAGATTCTTCAGCAGTGAAATTCTAATTGTAAGTCGCTGAAATTTATAAGATGTCTGTTAACTATCTAGTGAATCTGGTTAACTTAGGTTGTACACCAATGAAAAATTGTGTATTACTTTAATAATTAATACACCATATGTCAAGCAAATAATCGTGCGTAATGTATATATATATATATATATATATATAAATTTTATTTTATCTAAGCCCATCTTTGAAGATGCCTCTTCATCAGCCTCTGATTGTGAAAAGAGGTTATCCGCACAATACTATGATGAGTCACGTTGAGTTGTGGATTTGTGGGAGGGACAATACTATGATGTGACGAATGAACCTTCATATGTATATATATTGGTTTGTCATTAAGCAATTTGTCTAGTATACTGTCAACTTGCTATTCTAACTACATTTTCGTCCTATTCTTGTTTCACGATTTACTCATAATAATAAATGTTTGTAGCTCTTATCATCACATTTGCTATTCTAATTACATTTTCGCTCATCTACCTTCCTATTAAGATTTTAGAATAAATAACTACAGATCATAGAAAATGGGGTTTAGCAATATCACAAAGTAATAATTTAACATTTAATTTGATGATATATTTTTTTGGCTGATCGATGCAGGGTGATTTTGTTTTTTAATATAATTGATCCTTTTGGTCTTTGAAGACATTATGAAGAGATACAATCATATGCTACTTCATGCGTATGTCGTGCTAGAGTTTTGTTATTAAACTATGCAACTAACGTGGGGTGAACGAATCTGTATCCATACTTGATCACATGGCACCTGTCAAGAATTATAATATTAACCCAGTCCCAAGCCAGGTCCAATTAATATATGATGAAAACTATATTTCCTCGATTCTAAATATATATATGATGTTTTACTTCTTCACGACTATTAAAAGAGTAACTTTTATTTTTAAATATCATTCAAATATAAGTTAAAAATATTCAGAGAGTAACAAAATAGTATTAGCTACACCATTTTTTTTTAAAAAAGTTACCTTAAAATATAAGAGTATTTTATATATTCAAACATCAAAAATTTCCAAATATTATATATTTTTTGAGACGGAAGTAGTATTTCTTAAGAAAGCATTCAACTTGCGACTATAATGTAACCTTAATTTTACTTTTGACTTTATGCATGTTAATTGCTATTAACAATTTTTTTCTATCTATTTAGGGGTATTTCTAATTTTAGTTTATTTTTACTCTAAAATAGAGTTTGAAGTAAACAGCTCCAACCATATTCTATTTTTCAGAAAGATGCATATTCTAGGATTTGTTTTTTTTTTTTTTTGTAAATTGATCAAAATTTTTACATAGAGATTTTCGTTACTTGCTACTTTTTTTCCAAAATAAAATACATATTCTAGATTTTTTTTTTTAAAAAAATATGCATCAAAACTTATAGAGTAAAATGATCAAAACTACTAAATAACATCAATTTTTTACATAGAAATTTGAAGACATGATTTAAATTAAAATAAAGATAAAATCTTAAAATATTACTTAAAATGAAACATAGTAAGTATCATATAAACAAGTATTCCCTCCATATAAAAAGGTATAATGTTTCAGGATATAATTAATTTCAATTATATCTAAAACTAAAATATAAATTAAAAAGTAAAATTATGAAAGGTGAAACTTTATTGATTAAACCAAAAATAATAGTTACAGAATTTATTGTCTCTTAATATGTGTGAGAATCCTTAAACATCATATATTTGTATACAGAGGGAGGGAGTATAAAAATATGTCGGAGATGATCCTAATCTAATCACGACTACTGGAAAGGCATGATCACGAAATTTTACACCATGGTTCCACGACTGTGTCGTGTCTCATTAAAAAATAGGGAAAATAATCTATAACCATTATTTTTTTGACTTAACTAGGCTTTCTCCGTGCATGGTTCTTCTAAAACCTTCATAAAATAGTCATAGCTTAATTAATATCACTCATGTTTCTCTAAAGTCTAAACACAGGCTGGAGCCTTTTAATTTATGTACTTCAAACCAGTATGAATTATGCAAATTTAATATCCAAAAACTATTAAAGCTAGTCATCTTCCACCCCATAAAAGAGATCATGAAGATCTGCTTCACAAGTTCTGTCTGTTGATTTCATCTTCTTGTTGCGTTTGGTTCGATGAGAGAGAACATACACGTGGGTCACCGCCATCAAAAACTAGCAAAGAGTTTATTAAGTTCTAAACTGGCAAAGACATGGGTCACCGTCAAAATCTGCATCTCCCTCTTCTTCATCTTCCTCCTTGGTGCTTCTCTCACTTGGATGTTTAAGGCAATATTTTTCTCTATTTATGCTAATACTTTCTTTCTTGTTTTTTTTGGAAAAAATCCGTTTAGAAAGTGATACATATCTACAACACGTTAACGAGAAAAATGATCATCTATAAACTTTTATAGTCTTAACATTTTTTTTTGTTTGGTATTATTCATAGTTTGTATTAGGTGAGAGTAGATTCCAAGTAATATCAGTATTCCCAAGAAACATCAACAAAAATGCTACCACCACAACAAAAATTCCGAAGACCATCATCAAGATCCCATTAAACTGCACACCCCTCAACAACAACAAAACCACACAAACATGTCCTTCAAATTATCCAACCAAGCTCGAACCAGCCATCACTACCTCAGAAGCTTGTCCTGACTACTTCAGGTGGATCCACCGAGACTTAGAGGTATGGCAAAAGATAGGAATCACAAGGGAAACACTAGAGAAGGCAAAACCAAATGCTCATTTCAGGGTGGTAATAAAGTCAGGAAAATTATATGTTCACAAATACAAGAAAGCATTTCAGACAAGAGATGTGTTTACAATTTGGGGAATACTTCAACTTCTAAGAATGTATCCTGGTCAAATCCCTGATCTTGAGCTTCTATTCCTCTGCGATGACAAACCCGCCATTTGGAAAAGAGACTTCAAAAACGGCACATGGCCTCCTCCGCCGTTGTTTCGCTATTGTGGTCACCGTGATGCATACGACATCGTGTTCCCTGATTGGAGCTTCTGGGGTTGGTATAACTCTTTTGTAAGCAAAATTGTTTTAAACAATGTTAAAAATTGTTTAATCTATCTTATAAAAAACATTGTTTTAACTAACATTGTCTCTCCATGTGTTTTACAGTAAGTATCACTAGTTTTAATTAATACTAGAGTTTTTATTAAAAATTCATTTAGTCAGTACTTACATATAATATCATATAAATGTAATGCACTATCATGCATACATGAAATTTCTATTAATTAAATAATATTTTAGATATTCTATATTTTACTAATATTTTTTTTTAAAAAAATCTTACTTCTCATTATTTAAATAATTAATTAAATTCATAATTATTATTAAGATATTATAAACAAAATACTAATTTATTTTTAATTTTAAAAATATAGTTCAATTTTAAAAATGTAATTCTGTTATAAAGACTGATCAATAGCGTAGATGACCCATAACCACCAAAGTATGTAAACATGATTATGTTTATAATAGGCCGGAGCTGAATATAAAGGAATGGAATAAGTTATCTGTGGCACTGCAAGAAGGAAACAAAAGGGTTAAATGGGAAGATAGAATTCCGTACGCTTATTGGAAAGGAAACCCTCGGGTTTCTCCAATAAGAGGAGATCTCATGAGATGTAACTTCTCCGAGGAATATGATCCTATGGTTCGACTCTATGCGCAGGTGTGTGTATAACATCTCCCATTTTGAAACCAATTGTCAATGAATCTTGAAACTGGACCTTTATACTTGCATGCATTCTCAAATAACGAGTTTCATTTGGGGTCTAGATAAGATTCGTTTAAAAAAAAAAATTATACCATGTAGTCATTTATAACCTCAAACCAAGAAGTTTTTGTCTCACTCTCACATGTTGTTTCAGGATTGGAGAGGTGAGAGCAAGAAAGGGTTTAAAGGATCAAACCTAGAAGATCAATGCACTCATAGGTATGTGTATATGCAAAATACATCCAGGTTACAAATCACTTATATATTCTCATATTTTGTTAATTTGCTATATTGATTTTTGCATCTGAAATTTGGCATTCAGATATAAGATCTACATAGAAGGGAAAGCATGGTCGGTGAGCGAGAAATATATACTTTCATGTGATAGTATGACTTTGTTGGTTAAACCACAGTATTACGATTTTTTCATAAGAAGTATGGTCCCAATGAAGCATTACTGGCCTATTAGACCAAGAAAAAAATGTGGTGACCTCAAATTCGCTGTTGAATGGGGTAACAACAACACCGAAAAGGTACGGAAATATTAAAAAGTGTCTAAAGAATTAATACCTTGTGTTGTGCTGGTCTTATTCATTATATGTGTATAGGCACAAGTAATAGGGAGACAAGGAAGTGAGTACATGATGAAAAATTTAGACATGAAGTATGTGTATGATTACATGTTATATACGTTACAAGGCTATGGGAAACTAATGAAGTTGGATGTGACTGTGCCCGAAAATGCGACGGAAGTGTGTTCGGAGACGATTGCTTGTCCGATAACTGATGGTGGATTGATCAGGCAGTGCATGGATGACTCGTTGGTTATATCTCCTAGCGTCAAGGCTGCTTGTAATTTGCACAAGCCTTATGGAGATAATGAGATCAAAATGATTCTTAAGGAACGACAAAATGCAGAAAGAAAGGTTATGAAGTGGACCGATGAGTATTGGAACTTGAGAAGTGGAAAATAAGATCAATTTCTTCAATCGTTAGAATATATTATAACTGTATCTTGTGAGTTTGGTTTGCTTTGTATGAATCGAAATATAATCCAGTGGTGCTAATCTAGTTTCAACATTTTTTTTAATGAGCTTTTCTTATTTATATATATATATATTAAAATATTTTAGCGTTCCCTTGTTTGACAAGTCTCCACAATCTCAGAAAGTGTAAAAGAAACTTTCAAAATCTTGATATTGACACAGACCATATCTTTTTACAGTTAATTAGCCTGTGAACTCTTTAATATAGTACTACATAGTATTAATCATTTTATATATTTTATTTATTTGATAACGTGTTATTTAGAGATTGTCTTATTTATAAAATATTCTAGAGTTGTCAGTAGTGTTTAAAAATTACTAGATCTTGATCCGCGTTTTGCAAGAGCAAAATATTTTATGATGAATTTACTAATAAGTTAACAAATATCTGATTAATTAATAATAATTTTGTGTATTTAAAAGATTTTTACATTTAAATCAGCATTTTTAAATTTATGAAGGGGTTAGCCTACAACTTTCAAGATAAATTTAAAAATGTGATATTTTAATTTAAATTCATAGTTGCATCATACACTGACATAGTATGAATATTAAAGAGATTTTGAGACATTAGTTGTTCCAGTTTCTCTAGAAAAAAAAATTATAAGTGTTAGTCCACAAATTAAGTTGTTTATGAAATTAAAATAAATTACTCGTTGAAAAATTAAAAATTATGCTCATGTACCATGAAAATATGTTTAACATACATTAATATAATTATAGAGTGTGATTAGGTATTTTTAAAGAAATACAAAAGAACTTAAATCGTATAGATAGTATTTATTGGAAAACCAATATTTTCGAAGGGGTTAGCCCACAAATTTCAAAATAAATTTAAAAATATGATATTTTTATTTTAATGCATAGCTGCATCATGCACTGACATAATATGAATATTTAAGAGGTTTGAGATCTTAGTTGTTCCAGTTTCAAGAGAAAAAAAATTATAAGGGTAAGTCCACTAATTAAGTTGTTTATGAAATTAAAATAAATTACTCGTTGGAAAATTAAAAATGATGTTCATGTACCATGAAAATATTCTTAGCATACATTAATATAAAGTTAGAGTGTGATTAGATATTTTTAGAAAAACACTAAAGAACTTAAACCGTATAGATAGTATTTATTGGAAAACTCAATATTTTCGAAGGGGTTAGCCTACAAATTTCAAGATAAATTTTAAAATGTGATATTTTATTTTTAATGCATAGTTGCATCATACACTGGTATAATATATATATTTAAGAGGTTTGAGAAATTAGTTGTTCCAATTTCTCTGGAAAAAAGTTTTTTAGTGTTAGTCCACAAATTAAGTTGTTTATGAAATTAAAATTACTTGTTGGAAAATTAAAAATGATGCTCATATACCATGAAAATATGTTTAGCATACATTAATATAATTTTAGAGTGTGGTTAGGTATTTTTAAAGAAATACTAAAGAACTTAAATCATATAGATAGTATTTATTGGAAAACTCAATATTTTCAAAGAGGGTTAGCCCACAAATTTCAAGATAAATTTTAAATATGATATTTTTATTTTAATGCATAGCTGCATCATGTACTGACATAGTATGAATATTTAAGAGGTTTGAGATCTTAGTTGTTCCAGTTTCAAGAGAAAAAAAAATTATAAGGGTAAGTCCACTAATTAAGTTGTTTATGAAATTAAAATAAACTAGCTGCATAGCCCCCGCGCAAGCGCGGAGCCAGGATCTGTGTTTTTTTCGGTTGTTGGTTTAGTAGGTTATTCTAATAATACCAAATAATGATGAAATGGAAAGAATGTAGCAATAGTGCAAAGTGAAAATATTGTATATATAATGTGTTAAATATTATTTATGCGAAATAAGGTTTATAGGAATAACTAAATTATAATATAGTTTTTAGTGTATAAAAATAGATGTCTATATTTTTTTTTTATGTTGAAAATAGTTTTTATGTCGGATGTCAAAACTTGATATAAATATTTATTTATAGTATTTATATTTGTACTAAACGATTTATCAAATTTGAAAATAACTTAATTTAAGCTAATATTTGTTGTTTAGGTTTCAATATATAGGTTTGGATATGTCTTTTTGTAAGTTTGGATTTTGTTCATGACTAATGTGGTATTTTTCTTTACGGCGTCATCGACTGTGGAAATCCATCCGCCGGAGTCTGATAAAAATGAAATTGTAGTAACTATTAAAAATTGAAGAGAAATTACATAGTTATTTTATAAATAACAAAACTATTTTTTTTATTTTATTTCACATACATAATTTTTTGAAAATATATATTAGGAAATATGTTCTAACAGTAAAAATATATATTAGGACATGATAGTGCCGCGTGAGACTCGTTGTTTTTTCTTTTTTTTTGGCTGTTCGTTTTTTGATCCATTTTTAATTGTTTTTGGGTTTGAGTTCGTCAAAATTTAGGATTTTTCCACTATTTTGGGCTTTAAACAATGAGTCCAGAGGAAAAAAACATAAAAATATTAAAACTAAAAAGCCCATATGATAATAATCCAAACGAAAAAACTAAAATACATAACAGCTGCGTAGTTTGAACCCACACACTTGCAGATGTAATTAGATGCCTTATACCACTTTGCTAAAGTGTATTCATTGTTCAAAGACATTTTAAAAAACTGTAAGCTTTTAAAATTTAAACACGCAGGGCCCACAAACTTGCTGATGTGGACAGCTTTAGGAGCCTTAGAAGTGAACTATTATAATATA
This sequence comes from Eruca vesicaria subsp. sativa, assembly GCA_932364175.1. Classification (NCBI taxonomy): domain Eukaryota; kingdom Viridiplantae; phylum Streptophyta; class Magnoliopsida; order Brassicales; family Brassicaceae; genus Eruca; species Eruca vesicaria. The sequence goes on along the minus strand of CAKOAT010128154.1, from coordinate 14,609 downwards.
GATTACTCTTTGGAAAATTAAAAATGATGCTCATGTACCATAAAAATATGTTTAGCATACATTAATATAAATTTAGAGTGTGGTTAGGTATTTTTAGAAAAACACTAAAGAACTTAAACTGTATAGATAGTACTTATTGGAAAACTCAATATTTTTTGAAGGGGTTAGCTTACAAATTTCAAGATAAATTTAAAAATGTGATATTTTATTTTTAATGCATAGTTGCATCATACACTGGCATAGTATGAATATTAAAGATATTTGAGACATTAGTTGTTCCAGTTTTTCTAGAAAACAAAATTATAAGTGGTAGTCCACAAATTAAGTTGTTTATGAAATTAAAATAAATTACTCGTTAGAAAATTAAAAATGATGCTCATGTACCATAAAATTTTGTTTAGCATAAATTAATATAATTTTATGGTGTGGTTAGGTATTTTTAAAGAAATACTAAAGAACTTAAATCATACAGATAGTATTTATTGGAAAACTCAATATTTTCGAAGAGGTTAGCCCACAAATTTCAAGATAAATTTAAAAATATGATATTTTATTTTTAATGCATATTTGCATCATACACTGGCATATTATGAATATTAAAGAGGTTTGAGAAATTAGGTTTTCCAGTGTCTCTAGAAAAAAAATTATAAGTGTTAGTCAACAAATTAAGTTGTTTATGAAATTAAAATAAATTACCCGTTCGAAAATTAAAAATGATGCTCATGTACCATGAAAATATGTTTAGCATACATTAATATAATTTTAGAGTGTGGTTAGGTATTTTTAAAGAAATACTAAAGAACTTAAATCGTATAGATAGTATTTATTGGAAAACTCAATAGTTTCGAAGGGGTTAGCCAACAAATTTAAAGATAAATTTTAAAATATGATATTTTTATTTTAATGCATACCTGCATAATCCACTGACATAAGATTAATATAAAGAGGTTTGATACCTTAGATGTTCATTTTTATCAAGAAAAAAAACTAAATTTATAGCAGTTAGTCCACTAATTAGGTCATATATGAACTTTAAATATATTACTTGTTGGAAAATTAGAATGATAAAAATATGTTTGGCATACATTAATATAAATTTAGAGTGTGGTTAGGTATTTTTATTGAAACACTAAAGAACCTAAATCGTATAGATGATATTTATTGGAAAACTCAATATTTTCGAAGGGGTTAGCCCACAAGTTTCATGCATAGTTTTAAAATATGAAAATTTTTAAAATATGATAAATTTTAAAATATGATAATTTTTTTAATGCATAGTTGCATCATACACTGACATAGTATGATTATTAAAGAGGTTTGAAATCTTAGATGTTAACCTTTCTCAAGAAAAAAACTAAATTTATAGCGGTTAGTCCACTAATTAGGTCATATATGAACTTTAAATATATTACTTGTTGGTAAATTAGAAATGATGAAAATATGTTAAGCATACATTAATATAAATTTATAATATGTTTAGATCTTTTTAGAAAAACACTAAAGAACTTAAATAGTATAGATAGTATTTATTGGAAAACTCAATATTTTCGAAGGGGTTAGCCAACAAATTTCAAGATAAAATTAAAAATATGATATTTTTGTTTTAATGCATAGTTGCATCATACACTAGCATAGTATTAATATTAAAGAGGTTCGAGACATTAGTTGTTCCAGCTGCTCTAGAAAAAAAAAATTATGTGTTAATCCAGAAGTTAAGTTGTTAATGAAATTAAAATAAATTACTCGTTGGAAAATTAAAAATGATGCTCATGTACCATGAAAATAGTTTTAGCATACATTAATATAAATTTAGAGCGTGGTTAGGTATTTTTAAAGAAATACTAAAGAACTTAAATCATATAGATAGTATTTATTGGAAAACTCAATATTTTCGAAGGGGTTAGCCCACAAATTTCAAGATAAATTTTAAAATATGATATTTTTGTTTAATGCATATTTGCATCATACACTGGCATAATATGAATATTAAAGAGGTTTGAGACCTTAGATGTTAACCTTTCTCAAGAAAAAAACTAAATTTATAGCGGGCAGTCCACTAATTAAATCATATATGAACTTTAAATATATTACTCGTTGGTAAATTAGAAATGATGAAAATATGTTGAGCATACATTAATATAAATTTAGAATGTGGTTGTCTCTTTTTAGAAAAACACTAAAGAACTTAAATAGTATAGATAGTATTTATTGGAAAACTCAATATTTCCGAAGGGGTTAGCCCATAAATTTCAAGATAAATTTTAAATTATGATATTTTTGTTCTAATACATAGTTGCATCATACACTGGCATAGTATGAATGTTAAAGAGGTTTGAGATATTAGTTGTTCCAGTTGCTCTAGAAAAAAAAAATTATAAGTGTTAGTCCAGAAATAAGTTGTTAATGAAATTAAAATAAATTACTCGTTGGAAATTAAAAATGATGCTCATGTACCATGAAAATATATTTAGCATACATTAATATAAATTTATAGTGTGGTTAGGTATTTTTAAGGAAATACTAAAGAACTTAAATCGTATAGAGATTATTTATTGGAAAACTCAATATTTTCGAAGGGGTTAGCCCACAAGATTCAAGATAAATTTTAAAATATGATATTTTTGTTTTAATGCATAGTTGCATCATACACTGGCATGATATGAATATTAAAGAGGTTTGAGACCTTAGATGTTAACCTTTCCAAGAAAAAACTAAATTTATAGCGGTTAGTCCACTAATTAGGTCATATATGAATTTTAAATATATTACTCGTTGGAAAATTAGAAATGATGAAAATATTTTTAGCACACATTAATATAAATTTAGAGTGTGGTTTGCTATTTTTAGAAAAAAACACTAAATAACTTAAATTGTATAGATAGTATTTATTGGAAAACTCAATATTTTCGAAGGGGTTAGCCCAAAAATTTCAAGATAAATTTAAAAATATGATATTTTTGTTTTAATGCATAGTTGCATCATACACTGGCATAGTATGAATATTAAAGAGGTTTTAGACATCAGTTGTTCCAGTTTCTCTATAAAAAAATTATAAGTGTTACTCCACAAATTAAGTGGTTTGTGAAATTAAAATAAATTAATCGTTGGAAAATTAAAAATGATGCTCATGTACCATGAAAATATGTTTAGCATACATTAATATAAGTTTAGAGTGTGGTTAGCTATTTTTAGAAAAACACTAAAGAACTTAAATTGTATAGATAGTATTTATTGGAAAACTCAATATTTTCGAAGGGGTTAGCCCACAAATTTCATGATAAAATTAAAAATATGATATTTTTGTTTTAATGCATAGTTGCATCATACACTAGCATAGTATTAATATTAAAGAGGTTCGAGACATTAGTTGTTCCAGCTGCTCTAGAAAAAAAAATTATAAGTGTTAATCCAGAAATTAAGTTGTTAATGAATTTAAAATAAATTACTCGTTCGAAAATTAAAAATGATGCTCATGTACCATGAAAATATATTTAGCATAAATTAATATAAATTTTGAGCGTGGTTAGGTATTTTTAAAGAAATACTAAAGAACTTAAATCGTATCGATAGTATTTATTGGAAAACTCAATATTTTCGAAGGGGTTAGCCCACAAATTTCAAGATAAATTTTAAAATATGATATTTTTGTTTTAATGCATATTTTCATCATACACTGGCATAATATGAATATTAAAGAGGTTTGAGACCTTAGATGTTAACCTTTCTCAAGAAAAAACTAAATTTATAGTGGTCAGTCCACTAATTAAATCATATATGAACTTTAAATATATTACTCGTTGGTAAATTAGAAATGATGAAAATATGTTTAGCATACATTAATATAAATTTAGAATGTGGTTATCTCTTTTTAGAAAAACACTAAAGAACTTAAATAGTATAGATAGTATTTATTGGAAAACTCAATATTTTCGAAGGGGTTAGCCCACAAATTTCAAGATAAATTTTAAAATATGATATTTTTGTTCTAATACATAGTTGCATCATACACTGGCATAGTATGATTGTTAAAGAGTTTTGAGATATTAGTTGTTCCAGTTGCTCTAGAAAAAAAAATTATAAGTGTTAGTCCAGAAATTAAAATAAATTACTCGTTGGAAATTAAAAATGATGCTCATGTACCATGAAAATATTTTTAGCATACATTAATATAAATTTATAGTGTGGTTAGGTATTTTTAAAGAAATACTAAATAACTTAAATCGTATAGATAGTATTTATTGGAAAACTCAATATTTTCGAAGGGGTTAGCCCACAAGTTTCAAGAAAAATTTAAAAATATGATATTTTTGTTTTAATGCATAGTTGCATCATACACTGGCATAATATGAATATTAGAGAGGTTTGAGACCTTAGATGTTAACCTTTCTCAAGAAAAACTCAATTTATAGCGGTTAGTCCACTAATTAGGTCATATATGAACTTTAAATATATTACTCGTTGGTAAATTAGAAATGATGAAAATATGTTTAGCATACATTAATATAATTTTATAATTTGGTTAGCTATTTTTTGAAAAACACTAAAGAAATTAAATTGTATTGATAGTATTTATTGGAAAACTCAATATTTTCGAAGGTGTTAGCCCACAAATTTCCAGATAAATTTAAAAATATGATATTTTTGTTTTAATGCATAGTTGCATCATACACTGGCATGATATGAATATTAAAGAGGTTTGAGACCTTAGATGTTAACCTTTCCAAGAAAAAAACTAAATTTATAGCGGTTAGTCCACTAATTAGGTCATATATGAACTTTAAATATATTACTCGTTGGTAAATTAGAAATGATGAAAATATTTTTAGCACACATTAATATAAATTTAGAGTGTGGTTTGCTATTTTTAGAAAAAAACACTAAAGAACTTAAATTGTATAGATAGTATTTATTGGAAAACTCGATATTTTTGAAGGGGTTAGCCCAAAAATTTCAAGATAAATTTAAAAATATGATATTTTTGTTTTAATGCATAGTTGCATCATACACTGGCATAGTATGAATATTAAAGAGGTTTTAGACATCAGTTGTTCCAGTTTCTCTATAAAAAAATTATAAGTGTTAATCCACAAATTAAGTGGTTTGTGAAAGTAAAATAAATTACTCGTAGGAAAATTTAAAATGATGCTTATTTACCATGAAAATATGTTTAGCATACATTAATATAAATATGATAGGTCAGATATGAACTTTAATATATTACTCGTTGGTAAATTAGAAAATATGAAAATATGTTTAGCATACATTAATATAAATTTAGAATGTGGTAATATATTTTTAGAGAAACACTAAAGAACTTAAATTGTATAGATAGTAGTTATTGGAATACTCAATATTTTCGAAGGGGTTAGCCCACAAATTTAAAGATAAATTTAAAAATATGATATTTTTGTTTTAATGCATAGTTGCCTCATACACTGGCATAATATGAATATAAAAGATGTTTGAGACATTAGTTGTTCCAGTTTATCTAGAAAAAAAAATTATAAGTGTTAGTCCACAAATTAAGTTGTTTATGAAATTAAAATAAATTAATTGTTGGAAAATTAAAATGATGCTCATGTACCATGAAAATATGTTTAGCATACATTAATATAAATTTAGAGTGTGGTTAGCTCTTTTTAGAAAAACACTAAAGAACTTAAATTGTATAGATAGTATTTATTGGAAAACTCAATATTTTTGAAGGGATTAGCCCACAAATTTCAAGATAAATATTAAAATATGATAATTTTGTTTTAATGCATAGTTGCATCATACACTGGCATAGTATTAATATTAAAGAGGTTTAAGACATTAGTTGTTCAAGTTGCTCTAGAAAAAAAATTTATAAGTGTTAGTCCACTAATTAGGTCATAGATGAACTTTAAATATATTACTCGTTGGTAAATTAGAAATGATGAAAATATTTTTAGCATACATTAATATAATTTTATGATTTGGTCAGCTATTTTTAGAAAAACACTAAAGAACTTAAATTGTATTGATAGTATTTATTGGAAAACTCAATATTTTCGAAGGTGTTAGCCCACAAATTTCAATATAAATTTAAAATATGATATTTTTGTTTTAATGCATAGTTGCATCATACACTGGAGGGATATGAATATTAAAGAGGTTTGAGACCTTAGATGTTAACCTTTCCAAGAAAAAACTAAATTTATAGCGGTTAGTCCACTAATTAGGTCATATATGAATTTTAAATATATTACTCAATGGTAAATTAGAAATGATGAAAATATGTTTAGCATACATTAATATAAATTGATAGTGTGGTTTGCTATTTTTAGAAAAAACACTAAAGNACCTTTCCAAGAAAAAACTAAATTTATAGCGGTTAGTCCACTAATTAGGTCATATATGAATTTTAAATATATTACTCAATGGTAAATTAGAAATGATGAAAATATGTTTAGCATACATTAATATAAATTGATAGTGTGGTTTGCTATTTTTAGAAAAAACACTAAAGAACTTAAATTGTATAGATAGTATTTATTGGAACACTCAATATTTTCGAAGGGGTTAGCCCATAAATTTCAAAATAAATTTTAAAATATGATATTTTTGTTTTAATGCATAATTGCCTCATAAACTGGCATAATATGAATATAAAAGAGGTTTGAGACATTAGTTGTTCCAGTTTATCTAGAAAACAAATTTATAAGTGTTAGTCCACAAATTAAGTTGTTTATGAAATTAAAATAAATTAATCGTTGGAAAATTAAAAATGATGCTCATGTACCATGAAAATATGTTTAGCATACATTAATATAAATTTAGAGTGTGCTTAGCTATTTTTAGAAAAACACTAAAGAACTTAAATTGTATAGATAGTATTTATTGGAAAACTCTATATATTTGAAGGGGTTAGCCCACAAATTTCAAGATAAATTTATAAATATGATATTTTTGTTTTAATGCATAGTTGCATAATACATTGGCATAGTATGAATATTAAAGAGGTTTAAGACATTAGTTGTTCCAGTTGCTCTAGAAAAAAAATTTATAAGTGTTAGTCCACTAATTAGGTCATAGATGAACTTTAAATATGTTACTCGTTGGTAAATTAGAAATGATGAAAATATGTTTAGCATACATTAATATAAATTAAAAGTGTAGTAAACTATTTTTAGAAAAACACTAAAGAACTTAAATTGTATAGATAGTATTTATTGGAAAACTCAATATGTTCGAAGGGGTTAGGCCACAAATTTCAAGATAAATTTTAAAATATGATATTTTTGTTCTAATGCATAGTTGCATTATACACTGGCATAGTATGAATATTAAAGAGGTTTGAAACCTTAGATGTTAACCTTTCTCAAGAAAAAACTAAATTTATAGCGGTTAGTCCACTAATTAGGTCATAGATGAACTTTAAATATATTACTCGTTGGTAAATTAGAAATGATGAAAATATGTTTAGCATACATTAATATAAATTTAGAATGTGGTTAGAAATTTTTACAAAAACACTAAAGAACTTAAATAGTATAGATAGTATTTATTGGAAAACTCAATATTTTTGAAGGGGTTATCCCACAAATTTAAAGATAGATTTAAAAATATGATATTTTTTGCTTTAATGAATAATTACCTCATACACTGGCATAATATGAATATAAAATAGGTTTGAGACATTAGTTGTTCCAGTTTACCTAGAAAAAAAATTATAAGTGTTAGTCCACAAATTAAGTTGTTAATGAAATTAAAATAAATTAATCATTGGAAAATTACAAATGATGCTCATGTACCATGAAAATATGTTTAGCATACATTAATATATATTTAGAGTGTGGTTAGCTATTTTTAGAAAAACACTAAAGAACTTAAATTGTATAGATAGTATTTATTGGAAAACTCAATATTTTTGAAGGGGTTAGCCCACAAATTTCAAGATAAATTTAAAAAATATGATATTTTTGTTTTAATGCATAGTTGCATCATACACTGGCATAGTATGAATGTTAAAGAGGTTTAAGACA
>CAKOAT010128043.1:0-79564 GCA_932364175.1 Eruca vesicaria subsp. sativa | reverse complement strand
TGCAATTCAGCTTCTTTCTTGAGCTCTTCATTTCTAACTCTAATGATTTCAAACTTCTTAGACAAACCTTCTGCCAGTTTCATCTGTTCCCTAGCTTTGGCACTCTCCATATCTGCACGTTTTTTCTCTCTCAGTGTCTTTTGTTTTTCAGACTCAAGCTGCTTTTTCACAGTCTCAAGATTGGATGTCAAAGCAAGCAGATCAGAACTAGTCTTATGAGCTGTAGCTCTTAAAACCTCCAACTCGGAAAGATACCGATCAGCTTTCTTTTTCTCTGATTCTGCCTTCTGCCTCTCGCTTACAAGAAGACTTTTAACCAGATTTATTTCCTCTTTCAATTCAGGAACTTCGGGCTCGATATCCACATCTTTAACCATCATAGCCTTCGTCTTCTTCAATTCTTTACAAATTTGCTCCCTCTCTTCTTCTGAATTATCAGCCCTAAGTGTCTCTTTCTTGAGGAGATTCTTCAGTTCACTAATCTCCTTTTCTCTGCTAGAAGCTTGATCCTGAAATTTTTTCATGTATTCCTTTTTTTCTTGCAGGTTCTGCTCCGATCTCTGTTGCAAAGACAATATCTCAGTCTTCAAATCAGAAACTTCTTTCTCAAGAGACGCTTTTGCCACTGAATCATGTCCCTTAGTGCCCTTGTTGTCCTCCATCTCCTTAATTTCTGTGAGATAGAAAGTAAACAGTGAGCAGTTAAAAATCACAGCAGCATTGAGAACATATTGCCAAGTCTTAAAGGCTATAAAACACATATCACTAATAGATCAAGTTAGATCAATTCAGTTATAAATCGCCAAGGAATCATCATTTTGGAAAAACTAGGCTACTCCAAAATCAATGATCATAACAATTATAATCTACTCTAATTGCTACTCAAAATCAATGACCATAACAATTATAATCTACAATTAAAATCAATGACATAACAATTAAAATTGAGAATAGTATCAACTCACGTTTCTGGAGATTGGCTTTCTCATCATTAGCGGCTCCCATTGCTTTCTGGAGAATGTTAATAGCTTCTTTACAAGCATCACGCCTGTCCTTCATGCCTATGTACTTCCTTTGCCACTGGAAAAAAAAACACAATCCACGTGGATTAGAAAGATTTAAAGTCTACTATTCAGGAAAAAAAAGAAGATCGTACAGCAAGGCAGCAAGGGTTGCCTGAAGGCAACTCAGGTGGAGCATTAGCATTAGCATTAGCATTAGCCGCCATTGCGGGAAGAACTAATCCGATTCTTTAACGAACTCTCACGTAGTTTGGGAGCTCCACGTCATGCGAATCTGATTTAGAAAACGGATTTGGAAACCTTAAACCCTAATTTCAGTGAGCAGAAGAGAGAAAGAAGAGTGTAGCGTTTAGGAAGAAGGGGAGAAAGATGCGACCGCCAGCAGTTGGATCTCCGGGCGGGTCGTGGGGCGAATGTTTGTTTTATATCTTTAATTAGGCCCATTCAGGTGGGAAAATAGGCCCAGCCCACTTAAGTTTATTTCTATTTTGTTTTCTTCCAAATTTGAAACATATTCTATTTAAAATTTTTGAGTTGAGAATTGTAACAAGATGTTTATTAAAAAAAAATCCTTTATTTTTTCTTTAAATTGGAAATCTGAGAAGTTGAAAGTTGATAATTTGATGTTTAATTTGATAATATCTTAAGGTGATGATTGTTTTACTAGTTTTTTTGGTTTCTGGTTTTTAGTTTTTAGTTTTTAGATTTTGGTTTTTGTGTAGAACTAGGTAGTTATTTGAAAATATAGTTTTCTTAGTTTTTAGGGAATCATTTTTAACAAAATCTTGATTGGCAAATAAAGTGGTTTCTCAAAAACAAAAACCAAAAACCATTTTAAAAACTACAAACAATCAACTTCTAAATCAAAAGTTTGACCAACAAAAAAAAAAAAAACTTCTAAATCAAAAGAAAAAAAAAATGAAATTCGTAATCGTAGGATGTCATCAAATCATGTTATGGCATTTACTTGTGTACAAATGGTGGTCATCCTATGCATTCCCCATACGAGAAAGAGTAACACGAGATATAAGATCAAACAGACATTACACGTTTGTATATATTGTTGGTTGCTTTCCCTGAGAAACATACCAAGACTATTAAACAGAATGTAACACATTGATTTACAAACACTGTGGTTTAAATGAAACCCCTTCATCAGATAAACATCTCATAACTCATGAGGGCTGACAAATAATATTAGAGTGGTTTAAATGAAACCCCTTCATATTATAAACTACTATTGCTCTTTTTTGGGAGCTTTGGTGGTTGGAAGTGTCCCAAACACTATGTCCCACAGCGACGATGTTATACCAAATCCTTTGTCCTGAATCCTGAAGTGATGGCTCAAATGGTATTTCTGCACAAATAATTTTTTTTTTAAACATAAACTCTCTATAACGGATTATGTGGGATTAGTAAAGTCTTACCTTGAGATTTTTGGTCACTGATCTAGTTGGGTGTGCATGGTGAAGGTAGTAGTGAGTAACATCGTACATCACGTACCCAAGCATGCCACCTCCAAACAACGCAGGTGTGACTGAAGGAGTTGTAAAAAGCTTCACAAGGTTCCAGAACTGGGACACAAGATAAAGATAGAACGAGTTAAGTTTCTTTTGTGTGTGAAAACAGGAATAACGGTGTGGACAGTGTAAATGATGATCAAATGCTTACAGGAAAGCATAAAACCGCTGCTGCAGCGGGAGGAAAGACGAGTCGAAGGTGGTCCATTGGGTGCTTGTGATGGCATCCATGAAGAAGATAATGTGCTGTGTTTCCCCTGAAATGGTTCCACAATAACATTAGCATGAGTTGAGTTAAAGAAAAATCATAGTGAGTACTATGTACATGAATAGAGTGTGTAACGAACCAGTAACTCTTGGTCTTTATGTGGAAAATGAACCGGTGAACAGTGTATTCTATCAACGTCCAGATAAACATTCCCAAGGCTATCAATGGGACGATTTCTGGAAGTGAAAGTCCCCTGCTTATTGACATGGAGATGCACCAGACTGAAACGGGCAACCAAATTACAGGAACCGCCCACCATCTTGTAAGGGTCAAGAACTGTTTCCATTGCATAAATATGTCAGACAATGAAGACCATATAGGCTAATTGGCATTACCAATTATTAGAAGGTGTATATGTATAACTGAAAAAAAGGAAGGAAAATTATATAGTACCTCCCAAAAGTCACTGTGGAAAAACCGAGGGCCTTCTTTTGTCACAATGGGTTGGTGAACCCATTCCTCGTAAGCTTCACCAAGATGACCAACCTGTAAAACACCCAAAGCAATGACAAGAGGGGGTTAGTTAGCAAACTATTAAAATCCTAAGAAAACATTAGTATTTACCTGAAATACAAGGGGCTTATTAAGATCCACAGTGAATCCTTGAGGAACCATTTTGTAGACCTTTTACTGAACTGAAAAGATTTTAAAAAAGACTTATCAAGAAAAGAACAGACATAGTGCAACGATCTTACGACAGTGTAATTCTTGCAAGGAGGAACGCATGGTGGTGACATAATGAAACAAATATATAAATGTAAGAAATCTCTTCACTAGTTTAATTACTCTAGCAGCTGAGAATATGTTATTTTTTAAGAGCCATGGGTCTATTGTTTATTACGAAGATAGTTAAACGTTATTGTGCTTGTCTGCTTACAAGTATATTACTTGGCCCCACGAGAAAACCCAAAAAAATAAATGATATCATAGCAGAAAGCAAGTGTTAGTTCACATTCAGATGAAATACAAACTAGTTATTATTAGTCATTAAAAACTATACAATACAGCTTATATGTGCTTGTCACATCAAGCACCCCACCACCAAATACTGTTATACATAAGCACGGTCAAATCAAGTCACAGATTAACACATTAAGTAAACAAAACACACAGCTCAGTAGCTGCCAGTTTACAAACATTAGTTCATGGTTTGTTGATTTGAGAAAGAAAATCCAAAATATTCTTGGCCTAATAGAACCATGACTGCTAATAAAAGTTCTTCTTCTCACTGAACCATTCAAAGTTTTCCTGTGTACCACCTATTACTACAAAATGCATAATCAAGTTTAAGAGAGACTTTATGATTTTGTGTTGTTCCAAGGATGGAGCAACAATCTAAAACACTTAAAACACCAAACCAAACACAAACACAAACACAAACAACCTCGCTATTCAAAACACAAAGCAACGAACGAGAGAGGGAAGAGAAGCGACAAACCTAATCGAGAAATGTTGGATCTCAGCGACTCTGACTAAACAACAGCCGTCAGAAGACGAGATAATCACCGGAGCCCTGTTTTGAGGTTTGTCTTTTGTTGTTGTTGTTGTATATGATAGCTAGGGATTATGTAGGTATTAAATATATATCTTCAAGAGAGGGGTACTATATCGAATCTGGACCGTTGGTTTGGAGAGTCACCGTAGATACCGGTGAAGACTGAAAAGCCAACGAATCGTTGAATTGGAAAATCAAAATCAACAACGGCTGTTCCAGGTTGTTTTTCTTTTGGATCTTTCCATAGACTATTTTAGCTGTATGTTTCCACATCTACGCACAAGTTAGCCAAAAACGTAAGTTTTTTTTCTCTATTGTAAGTTGAGTCATTTGTTGTGATGTTGAATGCATGTGTCAGGTAGATAACGTAACCAAGTCGTCATTTTCAACTTGGTATAATGGGTGGGTAACGTAAAAAAATTTGTGATCGATGGAATGTCTTGGCACTGGAAGCTGGGCCGGCTGAGAGGGGGGGACAAACGGTGCTATCGTCCTGGGTCCAAATCTCTGTCCCCCATATGTTACCAATTAAAGGGTTTAATATTTTTTATATTTACATATTTTTTTATAAAAGTTTTAAAATATCTACTAAATTTAGGTGAAATGGGCCCAAAAATATTTTTTGTGTAGATAATATATTTTCATCCTAAATTTTAGAAAAATCAAAGACAATTTTTTTAAAATATATTTAAATTTTTAATAAAAATAAATATTAAAACTTTAATGTTTGTATTTTGTCTGGGCCCGAAAAAATGTTGAACCGGCCCTGAATGGAAGTACATATGAATGTCTTCCACATAATCGAGTGAAATATGGTTTTGGATCTCCAAATTTTTTTAGTTAATATAGATGAAGATTCTCATATTAAAACAAAAAATTGTTACTAACTCTTCACTATATTGTTTAAGCTACCAATAATTTCAGGAGCGTCTGATGTAAGAGTTTAAAGATGGTATTGTAATGGGGAAAAACTGAATTCTGAAGTCCGCCGTCTTCAATTTTGTTTTGGTTTTGGAGCACCATTTATATAAATATTCTCACAATATTAGTCTTTTTATACCAAAAGCCGTTTAGCCTACGAGTCTTTTCTCCAACAAAGAATACAGTTCACACATGATATATCGTAATGATCAATATGCTGAACCGGTTTGTGCATTAATATATTTAATTAGGATATAATCCGTGTCTTGTGTGGTGTGTAATTACAATGTAAAAAAAACAAAGCTTTAGGGTGACTCAGAAAAGATATGAGAATAATGAAAATGACATTATTTAAAATAAATTATAAAATACGAAAACTAACTGGTTTAATAGTTAAGTATGTGTAGATATTTTCAGATATTGTATTAAAGCATATTCGGTTTTGTGTAAATTAAAAATTGTTACATTATCATTTTAAATATATTGTTTTATGTAATTATGTAATTGTAAATCAATTTTTCTAAATTATTAACATATTTATATTTAAAATTTGCAGGGAGAATAAGTATATTTAATACAGAACAATTAGCTTTAATCAATTTCTGACATAAGAAAGCTGATGATAAATAATCACTTCATTGGACCAGACCATAAAGATATCTTCATGATTAAATATTAAAATCAAAATTGGCCGCTGGATGCTAATCATACCTGTGACGGTTTGTTGAGTAAAATCCACATTATTTGATATGATTAAAATTGATTAAGCTTTTGTAGGATTTTGATGCTGCCTCTTATGATTCACCAATAATGTTGTCAGTATCAAGTGCCATGTGAACAACCTCCGTTGCCGCTGTCTTTAATTTTATTTGTTATAATAAAATAAAATAAATGATATTAGGGTAAGACCAAAGATTTAACAAATACAACGGATAATGAAAAAACTAAGCCAGATTTCATTTCATTATTTCAGAGACCTGGACCATTCTTGCTTGAGAGATTAGTTTTTGAGAGAGTTACATAATAGGTTACTTTGTTCTGGATCTTTAACATGTTTAGGTATTTTTCAATGGAGGTGTACTTTGAACCTTACTTTATGATTTTTTATTCCTTAAATGCCCTTATCACAAACAAGAGGTAAGTTCTAAGGGATATATTAAGAACTGTTAGATTAGAACATTTCAAAAGAAATCGGACGGCTGGTGGTGAAGCAAGTACAAACCTACTAAAAATAGTGCATGTGTATAGTAATTGCTCGTCTTCACCTAGTTTTTATGGTGGAAGAACACAAATCTTATCTGTTCAGGAGACGTGTGGTAAGGATTCTAATCCTCGATTTTATTAGGTGTTGCAGAGTTTGTTGTGAGTTGCAATCGTTGTTGTGGTCACGTTAGTTGTGGTTAAGCGTAAATGAAGTTGTGGTTAGCTGGTTACGTGGTTGTGGTTACACGTTTCGTGGTGTTGATGGCGTCTAAAACACCAAGACACCTAAGATTTTGCTAGGTGTTGCAGAGTTTGTGCTTAATTGCAAACATAGTTGTGGTTAGGAGTGAATGAAATTGTGGTTTGTTGTAGATTGACAAGAAGTCGTGGTCAATTAAGTTGAGTGTCCACACAAACACAAAAGTTCCAAACTAGCCAATTTCATTCATCAAATCAGAACCCTGAATTCCATAAAGTTTACAACTTTTAGATCAAATTCAAAATTCAAAAAGACAAAATTTAATCAGATTCTAAAAATCTGAAGAAAATTCTTCGGTAAATCTTCAGAAGATCCAAATGCACCATTGTCTTGCATGAGTGAACAATTTTGAACTGAAATATATTGAGCCTTTTGTTGATAAACCCAACCTTGAAGTAGATGGAATTAGAGGAAGGAAGATTGACCTAAATCTCATCGATGTCGAATCTAAAAAAAGAAACGCTTCATTTGAATACCCTTAAGGTCAGTGATGGAGCTATAACCGATTCGTCTCGATATGGTCTTGACGGGAACTTTTTCTGATTTCTGCATAACCATAGAAGGAGATCTAGGTGTAAAGTATAGCTATAATCATGGGTTAGGGACATAAGAAACTTAAAATCAGAGAAGAGAGTCATACCATTCATTGTAGTTTCAAGAAATTGACGGCAGTTCCGAAAATTAAGATCGGTGAGAAATTGACGGCGGATCTAGGCCAATCTATAACAGAGAATATGGCGGCCTTGGATAAACCGTGGAGCACTGTGAATTTTGGTCTTCGACCGTGAAAAAGAAGAAATCGTCGATGTCTGGAGTTTGGAAGAGGAAGGTAACACCTTAATTTCTAAAGAGAAAAGAGAGATAATAAGGATTGAAGAGTTACGATCAAAGTAAAGGTGAAGACAATGGTAACTACTTGATTTCTAGTTTTGGGGGTAATTTAGACAATAGCACACAAAAAAATACTTGACATGGAGAAAGTATGCTATAATGATATGGAGCAGAGATAAAGTATGTCTAAGTGTAAATTTTTCTTAGTTTTTCACTTGAGGAGCTCTTTATATGTTGTACTCTTCAAAAAGAACATGCTTATCTTTTTCCTAGAATATGACAATCTTAAATATCTAACAATAATGATGTCATACCTAATTATTGTCATTTATAAATACCAGAGACTATAAATAAACAGGTTGACAATTAATCTGATTTTAATTTACTAATACGTTTATGGGCGTGAAGCATGTTTGTTAACCAACTATAGAGGTAGAGGGCAAAGTGTTCAACAAATTTTTGTATAACCATCTCATTTACAACTAAATTGGTTATTTGATTTTTAAAATGGTTTTTAAGACACTAACATATTCCATTGAAAAAGACCTAATAATTAAAGTTTGTTAAAGCTAGTGTGACAAGATCACAACAACTGATTGATATAATTTTGCAATCTAACCATCTTATCCTTTCTATAATGAACACTCACTATCACAGCTCATTCCAAGACAGAACAACAACCAAAAATTTGTTTAAAAAACAAAACAAAATCAATAATGAACAAAATATTCAATTTTCCAAAAACACCCCTACTTCTTTACCACCTCTTGGAACCATCCAGAACTTAATCGGTACCCTTCCAAATATTCTGCATAAATTCTTTTCTCATCTGTCTTGGAAACACCAATTCAGAAAAACTTTCTTTCTCGTGAAGACAAAAACAGATTCCCATTTTTCAAAATTTCCCGGGAAAAAAAATGAGAGAGATCCTTCACATACAAGGCGGACAATGCGGCAACCAAATCGGAGCCAAGTTCTGGGAGGTGATCTGCAACGAGCACGGGATCGATCCTTCTGGAAAATACGACGGCGACTCCGATCTTCAGCTGGAGCGGATCAACGTCTATTACAACGAAGCAAGCGGTGGAAGGTATGTACCACGCGCTGTTCTGATGGATCTTGAGCCTGGAACCATGGACTCCATCAGATCTGGTCCTTTCGGACAGATTTTCCGACCGGATAACTTTGTATTTGGACAGTCTGGCGCTGGTAATAACTGGGCCAAGGGTCATTACACGGAGGGAGCTGAACTGATTGATTCAGTTCTTGATGTTGTTAGAAAGGAAGCTGAGAATTGTGATTGTTTACAAGGTAATTAAGACATAAACTGATTGATCGAACGTTTGATCGAACTATGTCAGTGATGATAAGCAGAATCTTAATTATACTATCATGATCACTTAATTAAAGTATTAGGATCGGTTATGCAAGTTATGTCTTCAAAGATTATGAGTTATAACTTATAACTGTAACACTTAAATTTAAATAAAAAATATAATATTTTGGTGATCATAATATTAGTTTTTAAAATTTTACGAAGGTAAATGTTTTATTAAGCTTTGTTCAATACCTAGTGTACATAGTTTTATGAATCTGAAAACATTTGTTTTTTTTTCTATTGATTATGTAAATTAATTGTTTTTCTATTAATTATTTACAAAGGTAACTGTGATTTTCTTGAACAGGGTTTCAAGTTTGCCACTCGTTAGGTGGAGGAACTGGTTCTGGAATGGGAACGCTTCTCATCTCCAAGATCAGAGAAGAGTATCCAGATCGTATGATGCTCACCTTTTCGGTTTTCCCATCTCCTAAAGTCTCTGACACGGTCGTTGAACCATACAACGCTACACTCTCTGTTCACCAGCTTGTTGAGAACGCTGATGAATGCATGGTTTTGGACAATGAAGCTCTTTACGACATCTGTTTCCGCACCCTAAAACTTGCCACTCCAACTTGTAAGTCATTTCTTCCATCAAATGACCTAATTGCATTTAGAAGAATAAACATTCAAATGTCAAAATAATATTTATTACACAAATCACTAGTGGTATTAGTTGCTTTTCTTACATGTAACACTACACTTGTGTTCTGTTTTGGACATTCTCAGTTGGAGATTTAAACCACCTTATCTCTGCAACCATGAGCGGTGTAACATGCTGTCTCCGTTTCCCTGGTCAACTCAATTCCGACCTCCGCAAGCTCGCGGTCAACCTAATCCCCTTCCCGCGTCTCCACTTCTTCATGGTCGGTTTCGCACCTCTCACATCCCGCGGCTCCCAGCAATACCGCGCCTTATCAGTCCCCGAACTGACCCAACAAATGTGGGACGCCAAGAACATGATGTGTGCTGCTGACCCAAGACACGGACGCTACTTAACCGCGTCAGCTATGTTCCGTGGCAAGATGAGTACTAAAGAAGTGGACGAACAGATGATCAACGTCCAAAACAAAAACTCTTCTTACTTTGTCGAATGGATCCCCAACAATGTCAAGTCTAGCGTTTGTGACATTCCTCCTAAGGGTCTCTCGATGGCGTCGACTTTTGTTGGTAACTCGACTTCGATACAAGAGATGTTTAGGAGGGTGAGCGAGCAGTTCACGGCGATGTTTAGGAGGAAAGCTTTCTTGCATTGGTATACAGGAGAAGGGATGGATGAGATGGAGTTTACTGAAGCAGAGAGTAATATGAATGACCTTGTGGCTGAGTATCAGCAGTATCAGGATGCTACAGCTGATGACGAGGAGTATGAAGAGGAAGAGGAAGATGAAGAGCTCGAGGCTTGAGATTTTTAGATTGTTAAGTGAGTTTGTATTTTTCTTATTTGCTGGCTTTGATTGCTGTCTGTTGTTTTGGGTGTAAATCGTAATGAAAATTAGTTTGTGGGTGAATGTGTAAAACAGAAGATGAGGTTTTACCGTTTTTGGTCCTAATCTTTCTTGTTTTGGTTTATATGTATGGTTAAGGTTTGGTTTGTATTAAGCTCTGTTTTTGAAGTGATTTTGGTTCATTTGATATCTCTATAATATTATTTGAGAAGTCACTTTCTTAGGTGTCGCGCTCACGTTAACTCTCACGTTGGTTGATTACTATTATACCCCTAATAAATTAAAAATATATTTAAATATTATTATTTCCTTTTTAAAATCTTCCAAATAACAATATAAAATAAAAAGGAAATATTTATAAATTTACAAAACTATTTAAAACGAAAAAATAAGTATATATATAATATGGTTTCATATAAAAGGAAAGTTTACAAAATAAAATATTTAACTTAAATATATTTTTAAATAACATAAATTATACTTTTAAGTAATAAAATACTTTATATCTATATCTTCCTAGATGAAAAATATATTTGTATATAATGTGTTTTCATTAAAAAAGTTCATAGAAATAATCTTGATATTAGAAAAGAAATATTTTTTCTTTAAAAAGGTAATTTAAACAATAAAATATATATTTTCAAATTAATTATTTTTTGATATATCTATCTATTTTATTAGATGATTACATAAAATAATTAACATAAACTGATATATGTTTAATCTCTATAATATTATTTGAGAAGTCACTTTCTTAGGTGTCGCGCTCACGTTAACTCTCACGTTGGTTGATTACTATGATACCCCTAATAAATTAAAAATATATTTAAATATTATTATTTCCTTTTTAAAATCTTCCAAATAACAATATAAAATAAAAAGGAAATATTTATAAATTTACAAAACTATTTAAAACGAAAAAATAAGTATATATATAATATGGTTTCATATAAAAGGAAAATTTACAAAATAGTAATATTTAACTTAAATATATTTTTAAATAACATAAATTATACTTTTACGTAATAAAATACTTTATATCTATATCTTCCTAGATGAAAAATATATTTGTATATAATGTTTCATTAAAAAAAGTTCATACAAATAATCTTGATATTAGAAAAGAAATATTTTTTCTTTAAAAAAGTAATTTAAACAATAAAATATATATTTTCATATTAATTATTTTTTGATATATCTATCTATTTTATTAGATGATTACATAAAATAATTAAGTAACAGAAACTGATATATGTTTAATTGACAAAAAAATATAGTTAGTATTATTGAAATATTTTTTGTATATTTATTTGATTATAATATCTTACAATTACAGAAAAAATATAAATTATATTTTACTTATATAATATAATTTCTCAAAAACAATCACATTTTTACTGCATATTTTAATAGATGTTAAAAACAAAACTAAAAATAAATTTAATAATAAACATCTTTTGATCAAATAACTACAATTCTTTTAATATATCATAACACTATAATTTAACAAGGTAGATATATTATAATTAATAATTAAAATTATCTGTTTTCTTAATAACTCTTTTGATGTTTAATTTTCTGTTTTTATGTTTGTGGAATTTAATATAACCATAATCTAATACTTAAAGCAAATCAGAATTCCTTATTTTTAAAATTATTTAAAAAAAAATCAGTTTATTATCCAATCAATCTATGGCATAAATTATTTAGAATTTATAAAATATTTTAATTATTGTAAATATTGATATGTGTTCATAAGTTTTCAAAAATTTATTATTACTTATGTAATTTAGAATCATACACTTTAGTTTTTATTTTTTCGTTCTAAGCACAAAAAATCTTAAAATACATAATCTTACTAAGATATACTTATATTTCGTAGATAACAACTAACGTAAATGTAAATAAAGAATTAATCAAAAATTTAAGATATTTAGAATAAAAAAGATTATAGTTGAATTCATATAAATAGAAAGAATCCAATATATATATATATATATATATATATCCAAATGATAAAACTGACTAAATATAATATATACAAAATGATAATTACTAAAATAATATAATATTATTAATACAAATTATACATACAAACTATAAATTAATATAAAATTTAAAGTAAATATCAATCAACTATTATAATATATTTATTTCTTAAATATTTAAGCCCGTGCATGAGCACGGGAAAATCACCTAGTAGAAGTGACTCTAGAATTTACCTATACTATAAAGAAAACAATTCAAAGTGACTCTATAGAATTAAACCTTACATGGTATAACTGTGCTTTAATCGAAACATCACAGACTGTTGAAAAATAGTTTTTTTTTCCCTCAAACATTCGGTGTGGCTAAATCTAAAGATCAGTTCAATATTAAATACCCAAAGTTTGAGAGTGACTTTTATTTCGTAACAAGAAAGAAAGAGGGTCTTAAATACAAACTTCTGGGAAATCAATCCCAAAATGTACAAAATCTTAAACTAAAAGGACTACACGAGTAAATAGAATAAAATTGAGAAGCAGGGGTATTTCCGTAAATAGGAGCGTTCACTTATAAAGGTTTGGCCGACCAACGCAAAACTTTCTCTTACCCCGCCTCCCTCTGTCGCTACGCACTCGCAGGTGAAGTTGCTTAGCCTTCAAGTTACGTGTATCTATGGTGGTTTACTATCTTAAAAGCTATAATCAAGAAATCCTAACCGTTAGTTAGGCCATTTATATGGGATTATTGATTAGTTATTTCAGATTTTAATCTTTGTGCAGACGATGTTTGATCTATAATATTCTCTAACCACTTTGTTTTGTTTTAGATGTTGCAACTCAAGCAAATATTTATTTAATAATCTCAAAATCTCGTCTTAAGATGCTGCCACGCTGTTTATTTCTCATGTTTATTAACTCATACTTGTCTTCATATTGAGTATAGGTACTATAAAGATAAGCTTGGTGAAGTAGCAGCACAGAGAATGGGAGCAGCGGAGGTTCTAACCGAACCATCAAGCCTATATGAGGCTAACTATGTGAGCAAAGGTGTTCTATCTGACATGGATATGGTTATTACCGTGAGAAACACCCTTGCTTCTGTCAAACACGTGAGTGTATCCGTTACTTATATGTTTACATGTATATATAATATGTTGATGTTATTTTGTTGTTTATGTTATATTGCTTATTCCAGGGGGAATCAAATGACCGTTACGATGAGCTTGTTAAAACGTTGCAGGCTACCAAAAATTCTGAACCTGCAGTTACGGCACAGCTTGTGGTGTGTTGTTCTTCCTTTTCTTT
The DNA here is from genome assembly GCA_932364175.1 of Eruca vesicaria subsp. sativa. Taxonomy (NCBI): domain Eukaryota; kingdom Viridiplantae; phylum Streptophyta; class Magnoliopsida; order Brassicales; family Brassicaceae; genus Eruca; species Eruca vesicaria. The sequence goes on along the minus strand of CAKOAT010128043.1, from coordinate 65,929 downwards.
CAACGAGAATCTTTTACTTTGTTTTCCTCGTCTTCCTTTGTTGCTAAAGTGTTTTTTATTCTCTTTTATTTGGCAGACATTATTGAAAGCATTGGCAGGCTCTGTGGCTTACATAGATATCGATATCATTCAACATCAAAAGATTATAGATTTGGTAAGTTTCTAGCTTACATTTGCGTTTTCTAATTAAACTCTCTTTAATATGGATTTCATCTCATTCTCAATTATATTATGTTACAGGTTTTTGGAATGTCATTGTGGGATCTCAAACCGGATGTCATGGATGCTTTTGTGGACCTACTCATATCACTGGTAACAACACTCAACAGTTACCTGCTATCCTCATGTTTAAGTTTTATTTAACCTGGATAAGGAGGTAGACAAGTTTTTTTCGTTTTGTCTTCTTTTTTTTTCCATCACAGGCTGTCACTACAGGAAAGTATCTGGACCGTTGTCTGACTATGCTCGTACACCACTTTGTGCCACCGGATTGGGTGATTAAGAGACTTTCCCAGCCCCGTGTAATTGACCAGAAGATGGAGGTTCTTTCTCGGGTCCATAAAGCTCTTCTGAAAATCTTTTTTTTGTTTCCTCTTGCTCCCTCGTTTATATTGGTCAGACTCGACAAAATCATGCCCAAAACACACATAAAGGGCCAAGTGAGTTTTTTTTTTTTTTTTATAAATTATGTTCTGGCAAGCTCTGCTGGCCAGAAACTTAGCGGAAACAAACAATGTTACTGTCTTGCAGGTGGTAGAGATATTTGTGGAGAACTTATTAAAGCTAGAGAACAGTCCAATCGGGCAAGTTAATAGCAGCACGATTCTTATGATGGTGATGAAGAGGCTGGGAGATATGGATGTAAGTACATAATATGTTTAATACAAAATAACGCCATTTAAATTAATTAATGATGTATGTGCTGGTGTGTTCATTTAGTTGGAGATTGATTGGAATGGTATTCCACAAGATGACTCTAGTAGAGGCATGTTTAGTATGGAAATTGAAGATACTATGAATGAAGGAGATGTAGTTTTTGAGTCTTTGGACAAATTGATGGTCATATCTTTTGACCATCTTGAATCCTGTAAACTTGCTGGTCGTTTGGATGAGGTAATGTCACCAAATATAACTCAACTGACATCTGATTTCCTTCCATTTCTTATGAATTTTTTTTTAAATGATTTGGCTAGGTGTTTGAAAATCTCTTCGAGGCATTTGTTAAATACATTCTGGATACATCCAAACCAAAAGTTTCTCAGGTAGGCAACCACACAGCTATATTTACGGTCCACATGAGATGTCTAATGTTTTAGACTCACATTTTGCAATTCATCTGCCAGTTTCTGATGTTCTATGCATGTTCACTGGATCCTGAAAATTGTGGTGTGAAATTTGGGAGTAAGCTGATGGACATTTTCCTCTCCAGCAAAGAGCCACTTAAAAGGCAAGTTTCATCTTCTCTTCTATGGTCAAAATTAACACCGCTCTTTCATGTACTAATGAAAACTTGGTTTGTGCCTTTGTGGTTTTGTTTCTCCCTCTTTTTTTATAACAGGATGACTGCGATGGCTTATCTAGCTAGCTACTTGGCTCGTGGGAAGTTTTTGCCTGTTTCCTACGTGGCTAGCATGCTAAAAAGGTATGCAACAATTTCTAAAACATGTTACCTAAAACAGAAATGTATGATCAGATTTTGATTCTGTTGTGTCTATTGTCTAAAAAAATATTTAGGTTGGTAGAAGAGTGTGCGGAATACTGTAGAATTTGCAGTGATGATATTAACTCTGCTGCACATCAGATTTTCTACTCCGCATGCCAGGTATATATATTGCCTTCAGTCCCAAGCTATACATTCATCATTATTTTAAACCTAGTTTGATAATATTCTGTGAACACAGGCGATCATATATGTGCTTTGCTTCCGGATGAGATCCATCTTAGATGTTCCTCGCTTTAGGTCTGAGCTTATTCCATTGGAGTCAATTTTAATGCACAAACTAAACCCGTTAAAGGTTAGCTATATATATATACTCTGATCCCAGTGGTTTTTCACCTAAAGTATCAAACGCATAATAAGTTTTTGCAAACAATTCTGTTTTGGGAACAGAAATGCATTCCATGGGTAGTTGCAGAGTTTCTTAAACAAGCTAAAGCAGGTGGCCTGTTCGTTGTCTCAGACTCCTTCATTTCGGATAAGCTACTTGAGTCTAAGAGGCTTGATGCATTCTTCCCTTTTGACCCTTGCTTGTTGAAAAGTACTAACAGGTTTGAACACTTTCTCTCATTTTTTTGGCTCGTCATATGTATATCTTAAAATGGTGGTTTCATGCTCTTGGCTGATATTGAAGCTTTATCTCCGGGAATTACATCTACTGGTCGATGGTGAGACCGACTTATGAAGAAGATGAAGATGATGATGATGAGGAAGATGCTGAGATAATTGTGAACGGGGATGAGGAGAGTGATGAAGAGGACGAAGATGGTGATTATGCCATGAACGAGATGTCCACAACGCCTAAGCATTCTTTTGTTAACAAGATGGAAAGAGACATGCTTCTCAAAATGCCTTCCATGATCAGACCTTCCATTAGTCCTTTTGAATTTTGAGTTTTTTTTGGGAGATGGTCTCTATACTCAATTTTTGCAGAAATAATTTAACAGTTATTCAGATAGACTCATAATTTTTTTTCTTGTCCTAAATACTTAAATTGTGATGGTTCTAAAGAAAAGATTTACAGTTCTTATTGTAAGTTCATTGTGTATGCCTTGATTATATGTTTTTATTAGGAAATTTGTAAGTCCAATTTGTATTCTAAAATGAACAAGACCCAGTGATCTAACATCACATTTTTTCAGTCGATGACAAGTAGATAACCAAAAACTATATCTACTGAAAAGGAAAAAAGTCCCAAGTAGAAACTAAACATCAATAACATTATACTGTATGTGTAATTATGTAGCCTGATCCTCAAAACCAATATATTGAATTAAAAAGAGTGATTCAACCTCATCTCCAAGACTCCAAAAGGATCAATCCATATTAACATTTTATTTATTTAAACAAAAAAAAAACAGTTTTCTTTCTATTTATAGGAAATGAAGGCCGGTTTAAATGGACGTAAACCGAACCGAATCTTCGTTTTCGATACTGGATGCTTCTATGATGACTCGCACAACAGAACAAACGAAAGAAGTGTATGTAAGGGCAACGGGCAGAGGTGGGGACAAGTGAAACTAGTGGAGTTGAAACAAAATGAGAAGATATTCGGGCAAGTATTCAAGATCTGCCCGTCCTCACCTACTAATGGCTGTCTCTTCCGTTGGACACTTGTCCTAATGGTAATTGCCTTCTATTTTATTTTATTACACAGCGTAACGTATCGTCTCTCTCACTCCATATGTTTTTTCATAGTTTTCACAGTTGACCTATCCAGTGCGAGTGTCCAAAAAACGGCACAATGTTTACGAATAGTATAGAAGAACGCTCTGAAGTGTAAAGGTTGATTTGTGAAACGTCAGGTTGTGTTCCTAGGCCTCTGTTCGTTATTTCGTCTCTTCTTTAAGAAGCAAAAAAAAAGAAAAGAAAAAGGAGACACCTTTATCGATTTTGTGAGGGTAAGATCCAGTGATTGCATCAGCTTCAACAATTTTAAAAAATACCCAGGTAATTTCTTTTGTTGTTTTCCCACCACGATATTTAAAAACTTTAGCTTTGGTACTGTATATTGTTTTTTCTGGGTAATGCTTTTGGTGTGTATGTGTGGAGATGTGAAACTAGAGGTTAAGATTGATATCCTTTTTGGTTTATCTTGATTGGTTATGATTGAATTCTCAAGCTTCCAAGATAATCATTTACTGTCTTTATTTAGGTGCTTTGTTGTTGTTTTTGTTACAGTTTGTTCGTTGGAGCTTTGAGACTTTGTAACTAGGAGATAAGGACAAGTCTCATGAGACATGACTTCTTCAGTGCATGAGCTCTCTGGTTTTTGTTTCTTTCTTGACCATTTCCTACTAGTTCTCTTATGCTCTCTGGTTTTGTTTCTATTTGCGACCGATTTGTAAGCTGATTCTTGGTGGTGTGTTTGATTGGCCAGATAACAATGAAAGTCATAAGAAGCAAGAACGTCCAGATTCTCAAACCCCACCACCGGTTCCTTCAGGACCATGTTCAGATACTAGCTCCGTCTACTCAGAGCCGATGGTAATTTCCCTCGTTCCTAAACTAAATCCCTAGTATTTGTGCCGGACTAAAGTTATATTGCTTCTGTAATGTGATGTTTGGTTTCGTTTCGTGTGATACTGCTTCTGTTATGTGATGTTAGGTTTAGTTTTGTGTGATCTTGCTTTCTGTTGTGTGCTCTTTGGTTCACTTTCGTGTGATTCTCCTGCCTTTGTCATATAAGAGTTAACAACATTTCTCTTTATCTGCATATTACAAGCTTTTGCTTTGATACTTACAATGTCATAAAAAAACAGCTATTTCAGACAGGAATGTTTTGATTTCTTTTGTCCTGTTATTATCACCTCTCTGCAAATTTAGAGTTAGTGAGATTGTAAACAGTGACTGCTCTACACTACAGCCTTGAGATGCAATTGAATAGTACTGAATCTCAAGTAATGTTCAACCTTTTCAAGTTGAGAATTTGAGATGAATGCTATCTATGGTGTTTGTTTTGAAGGCGCATGGGCTCTACCCGTATCCAGATCCTTACTACAGAAGCGTCTTTGCGCAGCAAGCCTATCTTCCACATCCATATCCTGGTGTATGTATTATTACTCAGCCTCGATGTTTTGGATATTCTGAAAATGAGAAAGCTTTCGTTTTACTTATCTAAGTTTTTTTCAGGTTCAAATGCAGTTAATGGGAATGCAGCAACAAGTGGTTCCATTACAATGTGATGCAATCGAAGAACCTGTTTTTGTTAACGCAAAGCAGTACCACGGTATACTAAGGCGTAGGCAATCCAGGGCAAAACTTGAGGCAAGAAACAGAGCTATCAAGTCAAAGAAGGTGAGCAAAACCTGTGATTAGTTTGGTTGGTTACTTCTCTTATATGTGCTCTTAACTACTTGTGTGTTTCAGCCATATATGCATGAATCTCGTCATTTGCATGCGATAAACCGACCAAGAGGATGTGGAGGCAGGTTTCTCAATGCTAAGAAGAAGAATGGAGACCGTACGAAGGAGGAAACCTCTGATGAGAACACTTCAGAAGCAAGTTCCAGCCTCATGTCTGAGAAATCAGCTGTGGCCCCTAATTGAGTAAAAAGTTCATGCACAACCACAAGTTTAGTTTATATTTTGGGTGGATGTTTGTATCAGTGCAATATTGTTTTTGGACACTCTCTGTCGACTGTGTATAGGTTTATTATTGCTTGGAGCAGATAGGGAGGTCGTTTTGTTTTAGTGATTAGAAATAAAACTGAGCAAGGAGATGGAAGTGGTTGAATGTATTGTTTGTATCAAAATGATCTTTGCCAATGAATTGATGTTTTGGGAACTTAACCAATGTTATTAGCTTTGTTTGCTTTCGGTTTTGAGGATAAAGTTTATGAGTTTGAATGGTCACTGTACTAATCCGTTGCACACACACACACAAAAAGGAAGTATGAGCGTTGCAGGTTTGGTTTTTGGTATATGCATTCCTATAAATCAAAGTTTGCAAATGGTGACAATAAACCGGTCTAATGCAAGAATAATGAGTACAAATTCAAAATTTTGATCTCATACTTGGTGTAAGATACTCTATCTATGTTTATTCTAAATAAAGAGAAGCAAAATCTGCAATGTTTGTGAGAAGTCGAGAGAGTATAGTCTCGCAAATATAGATATAAGATTTTTATAATATTTTAAATGATAGAGTTTCTGAAAACTTGACTACATTAGAAATTTACACCAAACTTTTCCACTACCAAATTTGTTCGTTTTAGGAAGAAGGTAGAATATAGTACTTAATTTGTCACTTTACTATGCACTAAGCATAATCATTTCATTTCCAGACAATTTACATTTCTCAAGTCATGTTTTGTTCTCTTGCGCTTTTTCTATATTAGTATTTATTTATAAATTTTGATTTAATAAGGTTCATTAAAAGCATTGCTTTGTTTTTCAGACAGCTTCTGACTGAAGGTTGGGTTGTTGGTGGCATATTCATATTGCGCTTTTAGTTACTACTCTCTTTGGAGTTTGGACACTCGATGTAAAATTTTCAGAGATTTTTTTAAACAAAACTAATATAATCAAATGTAATCTCTAATGACACATGTGTTTCCTTCGCGAGTCTCTATATGAATGCAAATATTGATAATTACGACGTTCTAGCAGCGCTTAGAACAAAATTCTGATTTTGATATATAGGGCGGACATCATCAGTTTTAGACTAGTAAGAATTAAAACCAGCTCGTAATCTTTTCGTGGTAGATCATACCATTAACCAGAATATACTTTGGTTGAGTTATAGATGTAATTATAAGATTTATGTGACTTTGTATTTGAGTATTAATATTATGACTAATGGATCCGTGGTTTGGAAACGATCCTCTTTTAGTCTTCTTCGTGATTCTTCAAATAAAATTCGATGTTGTCATTATGACGTAATGGAAAAATTATTCGTTTTTTATAAGCTTAGTTGTTAACCTCTTGGCGAGTTATATCCACAAACTTTGATCCCACTCATAATTATTAAGTATATATGGTGAATATTATATGATGGATACAATATATGCATGAGCACCCTATCAAACTTGGAGACTTCCTTTCTATCCATGCCTCACTTTACACCTCTATCATGCCCATGCATGGGTCCCTCTCTCCACCTCTGTCTCTCTCCGAACACAATAGGAACAGAAGGGAGAGAGATGTGAGATTGAAGCAAAGCAAGAAGAACACAATTGTGACTTGTGTCAAAAAATAGAGCTTTTCATTTGACTTTTGTTTCCTTAACTTTCATTCCATAGAGTGGTATAAAAAGACACTTGTGCTTTTCCTTTCTATTGATCATGTGATTTCATTATCATTGCTGCATTGATTTCCCATTTGTTTTCCATTTTTGGAGAAAACTCATGTTTTGTTTCTGGTTTATCCGGTATCATATGGTGTTTATAAAAAAGCTTGATTAGCCCTAATGGATGCGTTATTGTTGTTAATTATTTGGTTTATAGACTTCATTTCAATTAACTTTTATAGTTGTATATATAGTTTGATTAGCTATATGGATGCATTGTTGTAGCAAAGTATATTTTTATAAAGTACCTAACAATAAATTTAACAGAATAAGTTATAATACGTGTTCTTTTTAGTTAACGAAGAACGTCATTTATTATAGTTATATATAGAGTGGTTTCAGTATTGTATAAACCAATTTTGAAAGTTATAAATCCATGAAAATCTTGTAGTGCTTATGGAAAAGTCTTTTTCGACGAAAATTGAGATTACATTGAGATTGTATTGGTCATGAAGATTGTGTATTGCGTTATTGCGTAGTTGAAAATTAGATTAAGTATTTAACGATGGTACGTTGAAAATTATCAACTTATATATATCCACTCGATGTTGTCTGATAAGTGATGACTTTTTATATTTAGATGAAAATTCAGCCAAGCAATAAGTATAAATGAAGGGTTGTGAAATAAATTTCATTCCAACTGATCAGTCTAAATCCAAATAGACAATATCAGACTGCACTCATTGTGATAATCTCAATTTATTCAAAAATATTTACATTAGTATTTACATATTATCTTTCAATGTTTTCCGTTCGAACCTTGGCTCTATGAACTTAGGGTTTTCTTTGGTGCCATCCCTCTAGCCTCGAACGTCCAAATACCGCTGTTGGCAAACAAAAAGAAAGGGCATGCTTTGTAAAAAAGACATACAAAATGAAACTAATAAAGACATGAAACGAGATAAAGCGCAGAGCTATACGTCCATTGGTATGTTAGCTCCAAAAAAGTATATCAATGGTGGAATGTGACACTAACAAAAGAACTGAAAATTTGGGAAATCAAGCAATGTATGTAAGTGTATGGCATGGGGACAAGAGTAAGTGGACTTGGCCCAGTGGGGTAACCTTGTGCTCCATGCCTCTTGCTAAAAATAAAAAGTCGATACCACAATAAATATAGTATATTAGTAAAGCCAATTATTATTTTTGTGAAGATAGATATTGTCAAAATTTAAAGGTTTGACATTCTTTTTTATCCAGCAACCAAATTACTACTCACTTATACTTTTATTTTTTCCTTATTATGAAAGCATCCAAAGCCTTTACAAGAGCAGTGCATAATGTATAATGTGTTATGGGTCCTATACCTTCTTTGCCTTTCAGATGATTCAAGCCGAGGAGATATAGAAATGTCAAAAGGCTAAATGCCGACTCATTAATTATTACATAGGGCCCCTGGCATAGGGCCAATGCTTTACAGAGTGTGGTAATTTACGAATGCGTTAACGTTAAATTAATCATTTTTTGCAATTACAGTGAAACCTCTATAAATTAATAATGTTGGGACTACACCAAAATTTTATTTTTTTATTAATTTATAGAGATATTAATTTATAGATATACTAATTAAACCAAAAACTCAATTTGGGACTATAAAATTATATTAATTTATAGAGATATTTAGTGTATATTAATTTATCGAGTATTAATTTATAGAGGTTCTACAGTATATGACCCCAAAATCAGAAAACAGCGAAGTTGATATATAACAGATAAACTAAACTATATGTCTACAATTGCTTATAATTTTATGAAAGCTCTTTCAGCATTAATCTTTATTTTTTATTTTACACGTACAAGTTCCTTACGTCTGTTATCAACAGAAACCAACTAAGCTGTATATGATCAAATTACTAAAACATATTGATGATACGTCTGAAATTGGACAACGAAAAGCTCTTTTTTTTTTCTTTTTGCTTCTATCTTACTCTAATTTCTTTGTAACGCATGCACTTGTTAGAAAATACATGTGACAAGGTGTAGAGTTTAACCTATTTTGTTTTCTTTACATTTGCGATGCGCTATTGTAGTATGTCTGTAAATTCATGTCATTTAGATTCCGATATTTGATAACTTTGTAATATATAAATGATTATTTTGTTAACTTTGTAATCAAGTAACTTAACGAAATAAAGATATATGTCAAACCGTTGTTATGTTGTAGCAATATTCTGCACACCAGTACTACTATCCAAAATGAAAATTTTCTAAACAAGCCCAATATTCTTTTCTAATTTTTAATATAGGTTTTTATATTCTTTGATTAGCCTTGGATATTAAAACAAATCAAAACCGAATTCGAATTCCAGGTTTAACCTTGGATATTACACTGATTATACCAACCATGATGTACACATGATGTAATAGAAGTTAGAATTATCAACTCGTGAAGCGAAATAAACTCAAAAAGAAAAATGTTTTGAGTGGCGCGAGAAGAAACCTCGTAATATTGTAGTGTAGTTAATTGCGTTTAAGTGTTTTTTTATAGAAAGAATAGAACTTGAAAAGAATATATTTGGGTGTATTCGATAGAGGAAAAGTATAAGTTGTTGTATTCTTAATTACAAAAGAAAAACGTTTTAACTTGGAAGAAAAAGACATAGGGGGCTACGTGGGTGTATCTGCCATGTAGAAAATCGAAGCGCATGCACAAAGTTGGATTCATGATGAGACCTCACATGATCCCCTCTTCATTTAATTCATTTACTCTCACTCTTTCTCTGTCCTTATTATTTTAAATACCTATATTTTAATTATGCCCCATAGTAGTATAAACGTAGACCGTAGTTATAAGAAGTTAGCCGTTTGTCCAGACATTGATTCTGTTCAAATCGAAACTACCCAATCGAAATCGATACAGAACCAAACACAGATTGTACTGAACAATGCCACTCTTGTCTTTTCCCTTTTCTTGATTTTCTTGAAAACTAAATCGATGCAAAATCGAATTAGTACCGAACTACTTATAACTGACTGAAAACATATTTGACATGAAGTCCTATCAAACTAGTTAAGCCAACCTTTTTTTTTTTACGTAAATTTAAAAGTTTAATATTTTATGCAAGATTTTAACTATTGTTTATTTAATAAAGAACTTTCACGCTTCTTATTACGCGCTCAGTGACATCGCATACAATTTTCCACATGCAACATCGATACAACTTTTAATAGCATCAACATCGTAGTGAATACCAACTCACATGATGATCATATTTGTACATGTACATATATCAGCATCATCATCATAATGATCATCAGAGAGAGCAACAAGCTTATGTTATGTCCTTCTCACAGATATAAAGATTAAAGACGACAGCTTTTTTCCCCTAAGTTAGCAAAAGACCCGTTTCGTCAAATATCCGTTTTTCTTCTGACAACCCATTTCATTTTTTCACATCTCGAATAATAAATAACAATTTAAAATGGAAAGTAAGAAAAAACCAAACCTATCTCTCTTCCCTGCTTATTCAGTTGGTTAATTTTATTTTTATATATTACATTTTTTTATCATTACTGTTCTAGGTAGAGTAAAAAAACAGGTGGGTTTTGCAGAGACTGTTTTGCGTGTGTTGGCTTTTCTCCTTTATTGTCTTTTTCGCTTTTATTCTGCTGCACCACTATTTAATTAATTGCTAACTATTTTTTTAATTCGATACAAAACAAGATTAACGATTTTGTGCATTTCAACACTATAGTACTCTGAGAGAACCCTTAATAACAGAAATATATTTTAGAATTTTCTTTGCAGTACATACACTAATTAAATTTAGCTAAAAAAACCTTAACCCTAAAAAGTTTAAATTTTTATCAAATTCTACCAACCTGGCATTTAAATTTCATTTTATTTTCCTCTATATTTGTGCTGTGACATGTATGTCTTTGCAAGTACTGTCTCTGCTTTCTCGCGCCACACAAAAAGAAAAGTAATTTCTTTTACAGCTTAATATTTTTTTTGTACATTGTCTTAAAAAGGATCTCGAGATTGGCGCATGAGATAAAGACCCCTCTACTTTGCTTCCTCCTCTTATCTACCTTCTCCTTCCTCACCATTGTTCTCAGGCGTTTTCTCTCTTCACCAACAAATAACCGAAAGGAATCACACAAAAAGAATAATAAGCAAAAAAATAAAACTTCTTTTTCTCTTTACCACCATGAACGTTAGTGGAGGCTCTCTCTCTACTCAGAGAGCCTACCGTTGAAAAGAACCCATCAACTACACTAAACACAAAAAAAACCTAGGACTCTTTAAAATTTTCAATCTTTAACTTGAATCTTCATCTGGGTCTTTTTTAGTTTCCTTAAAAAACTTCGACTTTTATTTTTCTACTCTTGGAGCTATGATGGTCCACACGATGCACAGGGAGTCACCGGATAAAGGGTTGGACTCAGGCAAGTACGTGAGGTACACGCCGGAGCAAGTTGAAGCTCTTGAGAGAGTTTACACTGAATGTCCTAAACCTAGCTCTCTCAGAAGACAGCAACTCATAAGAGAGTGTCCTATTCTCTCTAACATCGAGCCTAAACAGATCAAAGTTTGGTTTCAGAACCGCAGGTGAAGTTACACAACAAATCATTTTCATTTTGTTTTTAAAAAATATTTCTTGTGTGTGTTTTTTTTTTCTTTCTGTTGAATGATTGTAGTCTTACCAAAAGATTATATTTTTGTTTGCATTTGAGTGTACTGAAAACATTAAAATAAAAATTTTGGAAAATTTACCTGCTGAGTTATCTGACAATTATGATTCTTTTATTTTGTTTTGGATCTCAGTGATTATTATGTTTTGAATTTTAATGTAGATCCATGTCTTGTAAATCTCTCAGAGCAGGAGGACACTGTTGAAACTTTAAATACAAGATAGTGACATGTAATAAAATTGTCTTTGAATGCGTTTGTTAACATTTAATTCCGTCAAAAAGCCTTATATTTTTCTTGCATTTATGTGAATAATTGTAAAAATATCACTGGGAGGTTTCTGTACATCCACTACCATTTATTCATATCATACATGCAACAAGTGTGTTTATCTTGGCGTAGTTGTATTATTAAATCTTCCTTTTGATCTGTTAAATGTTAGATGCCGAGAGAAGCAGAGGAAAGAAGCTGCTCGTCTCCAAACGGTGAACAAAAAGCTTAATGCCATGAACAAACTCTTGATGGAAGAAAATGATCGTTTGCAGAAGCAAGTTTCCCACTTGGTCTACGAGAATGGTCACATGAAACACCAAATCCACACTGTAAACTCTTCATTTTTTTTGTCTCTATGACAACTTTATATCTTCCCATTGTGATGTGTGAATCATTCTGTTTTGTTAACTTTCTTTGGACTATAGGCTTCAGGGACGACCACTGACAATAGCTGTGAGTCTGTGGTCGTAAGTGGTCAGCAACATCAACAGCAAAATCCAACTCCTCAGCATCTGCAACGTGATGCTAACAACCCAGCTGGGTGAGCTTTTTTACTTGTCTACTGTTTACATCCTTCAGCATCTTGATTTACATATCTTCAGTCTTTGTGATGTTTTTTTGTTCAAACGTTCTTTGGTTTTAGTCTCCTTTCTATAGCAAAGGAGGCCCTCGCAGAGTTCCTTTCCAAGGCTACAGGAACTGCTGTTGACTGGGTTCAGATGATTGGTATGAAGGTAATATACTCTTCAAGCTGTATTAGTCTCACTTCTGTTTCTTTATTTTGTGCCAACATAAACTTAGTATTATTTTGATGAACCTTGGTGTAGCCTGGTCCGGATTCTATTGGCATAGTCTCTATTTCGCGCAACTGCAGCGGAATTGCAGCACGTGCCTGTGGCCTCGTGAGTTTAGAACCCATGAAGGTAAAGTGTTACACTGTCTTCATCTACTTGTGTCTGTAATCAGGAGAAATAAACAGACTTTGAGCTCAACTTTATTTGAACAAAAAAAAATGTAGGTTGCTGAAATCCTCAAAGATCGTCAATCTTGGTTCCGTGATTGTCGATGTGTGGATACTCTGAGTGTGGTTCCTGCTGGAAACGGTGGAACTATCGAGCTTATATACACGCAGGTAGGTCTCAATTCTTGTAGTCTCTTAGTTGCATGATCTTATAAGACTTCCTAAGTTAAATTGCTCTTGTCACTTTGATTTATCAGATGTATGCTCCAACGACATTAGCAGCAGCTCGTGACTTTTGGACGCTGAGATACAGCACATGTTTAGAAGATGGAAGCTATGTGGTAAGCTTTTGGATCTTCTTTTTATGTTTTTTTTAGGTTTCTATTTTTGAAACTGTTTCATGATTTCTTCAATCACTGTCTTCAGGTTTGTGAGAGGTCGCTTACATCTGCAACTGGTGGCCCCAATGGGCCACCTTCTTCAAGCTTTGTGAGAGCTGAAATGCGACCAAGCGGGTTTCTCATCCGTCCTTGCGAGGGTGGTGGTTCCATTGTCCACATTGTTGACCATGTTGATTTGGATGTAAGCCATAAGTCAAATTGTTTCCAACACACATCAGTTATGTTTAATAAATATGTTCCTGACTTTGTTTTTTTTTTTCTGCTTTCTTTAGGCCTGGAGTGTCCCTGAAGTCATGAGGCCTCTTTACGAATCCTCAAAAATACTCGCTCAGAAAATGACTGTTGCTGTAAGTTCAAACAACCTTATATACCACAACGACTTGGAATAATATTGGTTCTTATGTTTGGTTTCTTTATTTCAGGCTCTGAGACATGTAAGACAAATTGCACAAGAGACAAGTGGAGAAGTTCAGTACGGTGGAGGGCGCCAACCTGCTGTTTTAAGAACCTTCAGTCAAAAACTCTGTCGGTAAGTATCACATCTAAACTNAGTTCAAACAACCTTATATACCACAACGACTTGGAATAATATTGGTTCTTATGTTTGGTTTCTTTATTTCAGGCTCTGAGACATGTAAGACAAATTGCACAAGAGACAAGTGGAGAAGTTCAGTACGGTGGAGGGCGCCAACCTGCTGTTTTAAGAACCTTCAGTCAAAAACTCTGTCGGTAAGTATCACATCTAAACTGCCAAGAGTCGTTGTTTTCTTTCTCTTTCTAATGTTTAAATGAATGAAATTTCAGGGGATTCAATGATGCTGTGAATGGTTTTGTGGATGATGGATGGTCACCATTGGGTAGTGATGGTGCAGAGGATATTACAGTTATGATAAACTTGTCTCCTGGAAAGTTTGGTGGGTCTCAGTTCGGTAGCTCCTTCCTACCAAGCTTTGGTAGTGGTGTACTTTGTGCCAAGGCATCTATGCTATTGGAGGTACATCTTGGATCATTGAAAAAGCTTGTTCTCTGTTTTGCTCTTTAGTTTAACTAATTTGCATCTCCTCCTTGCATTCTAGAATGTTCCACCTGCTGTGCTGGTTAGATTCCTTAGAGAACACCGCTCTGAATGGGCTGATTATGGTGTGGATGCTTATGCTGCTGCATCCCTCAGAGCAAGTCCCTTTGCTGTTCCTTGCGCTAGAGCTGGTGGGTTCCCTAGCAACCAAGTCATTCTCCCACTAGCACAGACTGTTGAACATGAAGAGGTGCTAGAGACTAAACAGCTTTACATTTTTTCTTCCCTCTTTAATACTTTTTTCTTATCATCCTGTGAAACCTATTTGATTTCTTGTTTCAGTTTCTTGAAGTGGTTAGACTTGAAGGTCATGCTTATTCACCTGAAGACATGGGTTTAGCTCGTGATATGTACTTGCTTCAGGTCTGACTTCATGGGTTCACATTGTCACAGTTCATTAGTTCTCTTGTTGACATTTCCATCCTTGTTTCTTGTCCAGCTTTGTAGCGGTGTTGATGAAAACGTAGTTGGAGGCTGTGCACAGCTTGTCTTTGCTCCTATTGATGAATCATTTGCTGATGATGCCCCTCTGCTTCCTTCTGGTTTCCGTGTCATACCTCTTGAACATAAATCAACCCCGGTAATATGTCAAATCTTATCCAAATTACATGTTTTTAGATGCCCTAGTCTAATAATCTTCCATTGTCATATATAGAACGGTGCATCTGCGAACCGTACGTTGGATTTAGCATCAGCTTTAGAAGGATCAACACGTCAAGCAGGTGAAGCTGACGCAAACGGTTGTAACTTTAGGTCGGTGGTGACCATAGCATTCCAGTTCACATTTGATAACCACACAAGAGACAATGTTGCTTCAATGGCACGGCAGTACGTGAGAAGCATAGTGGGATCTATTCAGAGAGTTGCTCTAGCCATTGCTCCTCGTCCTGGTTCCTGTATCAGTCCTATATCTGCTCCCACTTCCCCTGAAGCTCTCACTCTGGCCCGTTGGATCTCAAGGAGTTACAGGTACTAATCAGCATTCTAAGCTTAGTGTTTAATTTGGTATAAACTCTCTTCTTATTTGCTGTTGTAGAGTTCACACTGGTGTAAATCTCTTTGGCTCTGATTCTCAAACCAATGGTGACACATTGCTGCGTCATCTCTGGAACCACACTGACGCAATCTTGTGCTGCTCGCTGAAAACAAACGTAAGTGACATACATGTCTTTGCTTCTAAGGACATGTTTTTTTATTTTTTGAGATGGGTGTGTAACGATATCTCTTTTGTAGGCTTCACCGGTTTTCACATTTGCAAACCAAACCGGTTTGGACATGCTGGAAACTACTCTTGTAGCACTTCAAGACATAATGCTAGACAAGACCCTGGACGAGCCTGGTCGTAAAGCTCTTTGCTCTGAGTTCCCCAAGATCATGCAACAGGTTTTTTTTTTACATTCACCTGATGAATCTTTTACCATTTTCTTGGAAAAGTCATTGTCTGATTTGGAATGTTTGATTAATTTTTGTGTAGGGATATGCGCATCTTCCGGCGGGAGTATGTGCATCAAGCATGGGGAGATTGGTGTCTTACGAGCAGGCAACAGTGTGGAAAGTTCTTGAAGACGATGAATCAAACCACTGCTTAGCTTTTATGTTTGTGAACTGGTCGTTCATTTGAGGAAGAGTAAGGAATAAGTGTACTCCTCATGGAAAGTTTGGTTATTTATGTAAGATATTAAAGTTAGAGTGCCATTATGCTCAACAGTGTTTTGACTAATATGTAATATGACTTATGGATCCTTTATGGATTGTTCTTGTTTTATGTTATGGCAGGATATTATTATGATGAATTTTATGAAGTCCTTTTTTGTTGTGCTAATTTGCTTTTGCAAGAGTTGTTTTTATCTGATCATTTTCGTTTGTCAACTATTTATGACTTGTAGTTGTTGTATGTTGCGCATATTGAGCTGCATGTAGCTAAACAAAAATCATAATTAAAAAAGTTCTCAAAATTCGACAAGAAACTATTTAACATGTGGAATATGTAGTTGTTATTCAATTTTACGAACTAAAATTTGTTTAGTAGTGAAAATAAGATAAATGAAATTTAGAAATAAACTTGCCACTGTTGATATGTCTTGATGATATATACACAACTTCTCGTCTACATTTTGATAACAAAAATAAATTAAATGGGATAGGTTCGTATTTTGGAGTACGTATATATCAATACATAACTTTTTTTAATTGACAGGGAGTGATGCTAGGTTTGTGTATACTATTCACTAAAGAGGAGTGTAGGGTGGGGTCCAGTTTGACTATAGGTGTTAAGCTGTGGAAGCCGTTTCTAGCACTGCAAGATATTCAAAGATTGGATCTGCATGAAATCTTCACAGTAAATGAAAATTTCACAAATTTAAATTGAGATCATATCTATCGTGAGAAAATTAAATGATGATGAATTGATGATGCATCCCTCTCTTTAACTAATAGGCAGAGAAACCTACAAACGTTTTTCTCCACAGCTGTCTATTTTAATGACTACATATTTTAAATGTTTTTGCATTCTATACAAAGTGACGAATTTGGCAAAAGTGTCTATAGCAAAAATGGTCGCGATAACATTTTCATTCTTAAAATTAGCATAGTTTCAATTGTAGTTGTCACAAAAACATGTATTGAACTTTTAACAAATCATTTGGCTCTATCTACAGATTCAACTATCTGTAGTGTTGTTGTGGGAAGAAACTATCTGTTGCTGATGCTCTAATAGATGCAAAAATCATCACATGGTATGACAACATAACACGAATTGAAGACACACAACAAGGGCATTGAAACTCGAAAGGTACGTGAGAAAAGAAAAGTCATCAGAGTTTCATCAAAACTACGAGAAATTTTGGCTGGAAATCTACCTTATTTTACTTCATACATATGTATACTAAAATCATCACTCAAAATATAGACCATCTCCAGTGATTTATTTTATTTTTTTATTAAAATAGAATAATTATTTTACTAAAGTAACTCTGTGATATAGTTGATTATATTCTAATGATATTCTATCTTAAAGTTAAAATAAAGTAATGAAGAAAAAATAAATAGATAATTCTATTTATAGAACAAACTCATTTCTTATTATATTTATAGAGTAAATTTATTTTCTATTATAGAGTAGACAATAGAATACCATTTGAATATTTACTCTAAACTCTATTTTATAAACTATATGTATAATGGATATAATTATTCAACATCCTAATTACACTTTTAACATTCCATATCATTTTCTCTTTCTCTTATTATTTTTTTTATATCATTTTCTCTTTCTTCCACCTATTATTCAAATACTCTACCCTACTATTTTATCTCATCTCTTATTATTTAATTATATTTTGTGAACAATAAAATTGAAAACATTTTTTAAAATCATAATAACTAAAAAAAATTTAAAACTGTAATTTATTTTTTTTTATCACAAAACTACTGTTGATCCACAAAGTGTATTTTCTTCAAAAAATAATAATATTATGATAAAAACAGATTTTCCCTATATCCAAATAAAATAAGTCTCATAGAACAAAAAAAAAATTATAAATTTTGATGTTTCTACAATAAATGTTATTTGATATAAAATAATTGATCTCAAATAAAATAGAGTGTAAAAGTGAACAAATTAACATTGTAGGTCGTATACCAAATGCTTTCAATATATTGAGTAGTTTCAACAAACAACAATCCACATCCTTATTGTTTTTGGTTTTCAACAACATAGCTATTACATGTATTCAACTGTTGAAAGTTTGATTCAACCGACTTATTTATTGTACATGGTCTAATGAAAAATAAAGTAGAGTTGTAGATACTCTTAAACCTGGAGTTTTGGATATAAACCAGGAGCCAGCCTAGGCTTAGCAGATGCAAATAGAGGCTTGGCCATGAACAAGTTGGTATTAGCGGCAATGAGCTCGACTTGGCTTGCACCCGGTGGCAGAGTCCATTCGAACCCTTGGAGAAGCCTAGCTAACAACATGACGATCATTGTTGTTCCAAGCTTAGGACCTGCGCAGCCACGCCGACCGGTGCCGAATACCACGAAACCCATGTCGGGTTCCATCAGAGTCACATCCACTGTGTCCCTAGAATGATCAAGGTGTCGCTCTGGCATAAACGCGTCAGGTTTCTCCCATGTCTTAGGGTTCCGACCAAGTCCTGGACGGCTCACAAGAATTTGACTACCTGTCGTTACAATTTATCATATATAACCACGTCATATTCTGTTCGTTTGTATTCTTTTAGAATACGATCTATGTCATAAACTGTTTGACAGATGTTAAGCAGGACCTCCCTATATATACTATGGCTTGGATTGCTGACTGTATGTTTAAGGAAAAACGGAAACAAAATAATGGAGAGAAATTCACTTGAAAAAATGAATAAATAAGAAAATGGGATTTTTGTTCAATTGGTTTCTCACAAAATTGTAGAGACAAATAGTTTTTCATAAATTATTTTAAACAAGCGAAAGTTAGAGAACCATGTGTAAATAATTTGACAATTTCTAGGTATAAAATTTGATAATCATCATATTTTTTAATGTCGTCCCCGATTCATACCTATATTTAATAATTTCTCCATATTTTAGTGTATATAATAAATATGGAATTTTTTTTACCTTTGGGGACAAAATAACCAGCAAGAGTAGTATCTTCTCGGGCTCCATGAGGAGGCATAAAAGCATTAGGTGGGTGAAGCCGGAAAGATTCTCTGCAACAAGCTTTGATGTAGTTAAGTTGTGGTATGTCTGATTCCTGGACAAGTCTGTCTTTGCCAACTACAGTGTTCAATTCTTTTGTAGCTTTCTCAAGAATCTCTTGATGATTCAACATCTCCCCTATCGTCCACTCCACAGTATTCATTGTATTGTCGATGGTTGCAACATTCACATCCTACATATGGAATTCATGATAGTATAATACATGCGTAAGAACTAAGACCATGATTAACTCTGGATTCTTAGAGCAGGATTATCCCAGAGGTGTTTAAATTTTTTAAATTTTTTTGTTTTTTTCGGAATTAAAAAAAAAATGACCAATTGCGGATCGCCACATGTCATGGGGCCTGCAGATCAGGCCAAGCAACAACCCAAAAAAACGCTTATTCTGGAGTTTGAGGCGTCGACTTTTGTGACCCTCCCCTAAGTACCCCCTTTAGCATTAGGGATAATCCTGCTTTTAGAATGAGATTTTAACGGAAATTAACAAAATTGTTTCTTAACTTTAAACTAAAAAACTAAGAACCGGTTTAAGTCTTAAAATCCTTATCTAAGAATAGGTTCTTAGCGTTTTTAGTTAAAAGTTAAGACAATTTTTTTAACTTCCGCTAAGAATTTCATCATAAAAAACCCGAGTTGATCATGCTAGCTCTAAGATATGAAGCCCTAATTTGATTTTTTGCCTTCTTTTTTTTTTTTTTTTTTTTTAACAATTCTTACCTTGCATTGAGCCCTAATCTCCTCAAATGTGAATAAATACATTCCTTGATCATCTTTTTGCGTGATTATAATATCGAGCCAATCTTCTTCCGTCTCTTTTCCACCTTTCTCCCTCCACAAATGCATTCTCTCACGGATTATCGGGTCGTTGCACCTGTTGATAATATCAACCGCTTCTCTTACTTCCTTCTCCTCACCTTCGACGTTCCATCCTCTAAGAAAAGGGAGATAATCTGCTACACTGAAGCCGAATAAACAATCAAGAGCTCGATATATTGCGTCCATGTGCTCTTTTTCTTTCGGCCCGAGACCACCATCCTTAGCCGGTTTATCAAAATATCTCTGGCCAAACAGCATCCTCATCATCACGGCGTGGCTGTATGTTAACGCAACATCCCTCACGTTAACCAGCTTCGTCAAAGACCCTGATTGGCATATTATATTGTAAACATACGTGACAATGTTATCAGCTTCTACGTTTCTATCACCGAGAGTTTTGTTAAGAGTTGAAGAAGACATGAGTTTAGTGACCATCACTTTCTTCGCTAACTTCCACCGCTCACCGTAAGGAGAGAAACTAACGCCGTTGTAGCCATGACTTATGAGTTTGATCGAGTATGCCTCGGCTCTGTCTGCGAGAGCCTTGTCCTTTTCCCTAAGCACTTCTCGGGCAATCTCGCTTGAGGTTACGATGATGACATGGACGCTGGCAAAACGGAAGCAAGCTATCTCCGTTTCCATAGCTTCCATGACGCGGTGGATCCACTGATGAGCCGGCCGGTTCATGATCATTTGGAACAAGTTTCCTATGATCGGCCATCCCTTTGGGCCCGGAGGAAGTTGAAATTTTGATTTCTTGGATCTCAAGGAACGTATAGCTAAGGCCAGGACCAGCATAATGGAAAGTACAAGCGTGAAAGTAGATGGATAGGTCATATTCATGTTCATGTTATTATTCTTTTCTTTTAGGTGGGAGTGCCAAAGTCTAGAGTTGCTATATATAAAACCGCTCATACATCCCAAGTTCCCAACCAATGGGTAAAAAACAAAATACCGATAATAATATTTCATCAAGAACTAACTTTAAAAATTCTCCGCGGGGAACTCGCCATTCTTTAGATGACGGAAAATCAAATATACATATTATTATACGTATGATTTTATTTGTAAATACTAAACAGACATGATTTAGTCATGATTAATCGTGACTATTTTTGTCACTACTTTGTAAAGTCTTGTGTATTTTTTTTTTTTTTTTGAAATGAAAATGTGTGTATTTATATCGTGCCTGTTTCGGGGATATTACTAAAAGAAAATAAAAGTATTAAAAAGTTTATTAATTACTAAAGTTTTTAAAATATACAATAAATATTATACTAGTATGTTTCATCCATTTTACGCACGTGTATTCTTTCATGGCTTTTAAAAAACTCATTTTTCAATCCTTAACTAATAACAAAAACTTCTTCTTTTAGTTTTTTTTTTTGGTCAACACTTCTTATAGTTTAACTTCACGTGTTGTAATCACAATATCAATAATTATTTCACATAAAAGTATTAGAAAAAATAAATTATGATAACATGATACTCCCTCCGTTTCATATTAAGTGTCGTTGTAGAGAATTTTTTACGTTACAAAATAAGTGTTGTTTACGGTTTTCAATACAAAATTTATTAATTTTAGGTGTAATTTGTTTTTCTATTAGTTAAAATATTTTTAGGTGTATGGATAATTTTATTTTTATATAGAAAATATGTAAAATTAATTGTTTCCTTAATCCGTGTACACAGCTGTAGAATGACACTTATAATGAAACATAGTGAATACTTAATTTTAGTAATTTAAAATTAAGTAATCTAAACCACAAGATGGTGGGCCTATCTTACGGCCCATTTGAATACCCGGAATGAGAGTCCATCCGTGGGTTGCACCACCCCTTTGGGGATTAATCTGGGTCTCTCCATGGGTTTGGGATACCAAAAAAAAAAAAAAAAAATTAGTAATCTATTAGTAGTAAACTAAATATAGTATAAGACATATTGCATGCTATAGTGTCCCATTTTATCTTTTCTTTTGGTCAAACAGATAATAATATTCTATACACGCCATTTCATCAAGAACTAACTTTAAAATTTCTTCTCTCGTGGAACTCGCCATTTTCTTAAATTAGGTTTTGATGAAATGGCCTGTTTAGAATATTATTATCTGTATTTTGTTTTTTACCCATTGGTTGGGAACTTGGGATGTTTGAGTGGTTTTATGAGCTCAGGGATAGGGTTTACCTTGTCAGTTAGTTGGTAACTTTGTACTATTTGGAAAAAAAAAAAAAAAAAAAAACTTTGTACTATTTGGAAGTTATTCAGAGTTTAATCGAATATACATTGACCAAAAAGAAAATCTTATTATATGTATGCTTTTTTGACTTCTAAATACTAATATATTTCAATTGTTTTATTCATAAAGAGTAAGAATACATGCATCACTGAGATGGCACACAATGGGGATCAAAGTTGTTGATGAGGGCGATGTTTTAAAAACCACACTAGACACCGATTCAGTATATGTACTAGCTCACTAGTTGAATCGGTCAATCGATTAAACAGGATTTTCTATATGAAAATTATATATATATATATATAATCATATATTTACATGATTTGGACTTAAAAGTAATTATACATATAATATATTATCTTTTTGCTTTATTAATTAACAAAATAGAAAATAACATAAATTTAACTATATATATTAAACAAATGAATATTATGGAAACTGAAATTGATAAAAACCAAATGATTGATTGTTCAAACTAGAGTATTTATTATTTTTACAATCAAAGTCTCAGATTTTATCAATAATGTCAAAATAAGAATAATATATAAAATCTAAAAATATATTTGCTTACATTAGTTTAAGAAAATAGAATTAAATAATAATAATAATAATAATAATAATAATAATAATAATAATAATAATAATAATAATAATAATAATAATAATAGACAAACAGTGATTACAAAATATTAAATTTTATTACAAATTGAAAACACATTAATTATATGTTAATTTCGTAGAAACGGTTTAAGTGATTCGGATCACTGATTTTACCAGTTTTTGTTGGTTTTACTGTTTTTCAAATCTGGATTTTAAATTGGACCGAATTTGACTTCTTCAGCGAGTACGATCGGACCGTTCGACTGGCCGGTTTTCAAAACCGTGTTTTTTTTCTTTTAGTTTGAGGTCTGGCGTCAGTGGAGTACATATGGTAGCACATTTGTATATAATGCAGTTATATACTACTAATATATTGTATACTTTCTTGTATTTATCTATGAGTTCTTGAAATTCGTTTTTTTCTTGAGTAATTTTGAATGCCAAAAAAAAAAAAAACCCTGACCTTTAGTTAGTGCTTTAAATATGACCTCTAGTGAGAGATCCTATTTCACTCTCCATCACTGACAAAGAACAAAAATGGGAGCTTTGGTAGTAAAATCTCTCAAATATCTTCTACTTGTTCTCATCTCATTAACCTTCATCTACACCAATGAAGTCTCATCCGCTTCTCCAGTGACTCCACCGGCAGCAAAGATGAGCCGAAAACTTGTGGCGGTTCAAGGCATGGTTTATTGCAAGTCTTGCAAGTACTCCGGCATTGATACGCTCCAAGAAGCATCTCCTCTTCAAGGTTGTTACATTATAATCTCTGATCTCTTTTAACTTTTTATAATTAATTTGTAGTCTCGTCGATCTATAACTTCATAAGTTATAGATCCTCTTGAACTTTCGATTGACCTTGTCTTCGCATTTTTGTTTTGTCTTATTTCATGGTTGCATGTTTAGGAGATTTACTTCCATGACATAATCTTCACATTAAGTTCTGTAGCTGAGTCCTATTCCTGGTTCTTGAACCATTTACATGTGTAAATGAAAAACATATATATGCATGCATTACGTTCTCGCAAAAAAATACATCCCATCAAACTTTATGGCTGCAAAATCTTAGATTAATTAACTTTTGTTCAAAGAGATTAGTTTGATGAATTTAGTCTAGAGGCTCGTTACCTACCAATGCATGCAATGTTAGACTGATTTTCCTATGATAGAATTTGAATTAATGATATTAATCCTACAAACCGATGTATTAAGAGCACTGATTGACTGGTATCTTAAGGTAAATTTCACTAATAGTCAAATAGGTTAATTAGGATAAATGCATTTTCAAAAATTAACACCAGTGACTAAAAGAAATAACATGTCATGATTTTGGGTTACACATTCGTCGAGACTCTCGTGCCACTTGGCTTTCATGCAAAAAAAGAAAAGTATTTTCGTCCTACTTGGCTTTCATGCACAAAAATTTATCTTCGTCTTTTTCTTCTCTTTTTACTTTCTTCTATACGACTGTTTTATTTCCCTAAAGCTAAATGTTTAAAGCAAGCTTGTAATAATCACTGAATAGATGATATATATTTATTAAGATTTATTTAATGTTTCAACTACAGGAGCGACTGTAAAGCTTGCATGCAACAACACAAAGAGAGGTGTGACGATGGAGACAACAACAGACAAAAACGGATACTTCTTCATGTTAGCTCCGAATAAACTCACCACCTACGCTTTCCACACGTGCCGGGCTTGGCCCACGAACCCCGGTCCCGCTTCTGCAACGGTGACATGCACCGTCCCTTCACAGCTCAACAATGGAACCACCGGTGCTATGCTTAAGCCTTCTAAATCGATCAACATTGCTGAACACGACTATGTTCTATTCTCTGTTGGTCCCTTCGCGTTTGAACCGGCCTGTGCTGGTTAAAGTCACAGGCCGGTTAAAGTCTCGAATTTCTTCTTTATGTGTGTGCTTCCTTGTTATGACAATCACTAGTACTTTAAATGTTTGTGTTTTCGTGTTTGGTTTTTTAGTATGTTCACATTTGAAACTTGTCTCAGCTAGGTTTTGAGATGGTTAATGTGTGATTTCGTATCCTCGATTTATATATTACCTCTTTTTCACAACTGGCAAACCATTATTTTTGTAAGGCAACGTAATCTTGTAATGTGTACCACGGTGTGCTACTACTACTACTCAATACCGGAGTATCCACACCTCACTGACTCAAAGGTAGGGTTGATGATAAGAGATGTATTACTAGTAAATTATATATAACACTGCAAAATATTATAAAACCATAATTCAATTATGAAAGAAATAATAGAGCTACAATATCATTAAGCCAAAACATTAATAAATGCAAGAACAACTATAGATTTTGCAGAGTCGCAGCATCGATCTGCTATTTAGGTAATAATATAAGAAATAACAAAAAAAAGACATGGCTGATTAATTGGTAACAAGATAATAGTTATGCTGCATCGGTCCCAAACCGTTTGATGAGTTTTGGGGCGCAAACCCAGCAAGCTACAATAGCCAAAATGATGATGAGCACCACAAACACGATGGTTAGGATGAGACCTGTTTGCATCTTTTCTTGACAAAACCACCAAAGCTTTTGGGTCTTTCTAAATTTTCTTCTCTTCTAGTTTTTACCTACTAGTCAATTGTACTGATCTATTTATACTGTATTGTCTACGCTGATCGTTTACCTTTTTGTGGGTAAGTCAGAGAATTTTAGAAATTTTAGATTTTGTCATTAAGGAGGCATTAACTAGTGGAAATTTGGAATGTTTACATTTATGGTATTTTAGTAATTGTCAAGCATATATCACTAGATTCTTTCTTAAACATTCTAAGCAAGCATAAAGTTGTGATATTTACATAATAAATCTGTCTCTCCTTTTTTGACAGATATATAACTCATTGTTTTCCTTCTCCACAATATTTGTTTCTCACATGCTAACGTAATTCCTTTTTTTAAATTACATAGTAAATCTGTCTCTCCTTTTTTAACATATATATAACTCATAATTGTTTTCCTTCTCCTCAATATTTGTTTCTCACATGCTAACGTAATTCCTTTTTTAATTTACATAGTAAATATGTCTCTCCTTTTTAACATATACTAGGATAAGATCTGCGTCTTGCGCGGGATGAATTTATTATTTTTATTATGTTTTGAAAAATGAAACAATAGTTCGATTTCATTTGGTTAGAGGTGTTCAATCCGGATATCAGATTTCGGTTCGGCTCGATTTTTTGGTATTTCGATTATTAAAATATAACTACTATTCTAAATCTATATGTACTTCAGTTTGATTTGGTTTATATACCATCAGTTTTCAGTTTATTCAATTTTATACCAAAAAACATTATTATTTAGTTTGAGATCATATTATATATTATACAAATATATAATATGATCATATTTAGAGTCATATTGTCACACAGTCATTTATTAAAAAAATATTATATATTTAAATAAAAGAATAAAAAAAAGGCTTCTATCATCTAATAAAATGATCAAATCTAGAATTAATATAAAACACTAAATTTTGAAAATAAAAATAAAAAACAAAACAGAAGCATGAAAGAAAAAATTTTTATATTCTTCCATATTTAGTGTTCATCAAACCAATATGTCTTCGATTGAACAGAACTCTGTTTGTTTAAAGATAAAAAAAAAAGTTGTAAAGAATTTCAACTAATTGTTGTCCATCAAATTTATAATCTTTACTTCAATTTAGTTACTGTTAAAAAAGCAAAAGATCAAAATAAGAAGTCTCAGTTGTAATAAATTGTTAGCTATTTACAAATTATAATTATAGTTCAACTCATGTAACAAATAGATATTCATGCGTCGTTATAAATATATACATATTTACATGTTTCAGTTTAATCGATTATAAATCAAACCATATCCAAATCCTATGGTTTTTATAAAATCACATCCATTCGGTTTGTATGGTCTATACCAAAAATAACCATATTATCGATTGTTATTATATTTTAAAAATATAAAATTAAAAAAAAAGAACTAAGATATTTAAATCATTGATAACAAAAAATTTCAATGTGAAAAATTTAATAAGTTTATAATTTATAAATGTTCTTGAAAATTTATTGAAAATTTTGAAATTAAAATATTTATGTAATCTTATATGGTATATAGTTTAATCTGTATATATATTTGTTTTATTATTGAATGATACTTTTGACTTATATGGTTTTAAAATCATGTATATCTTTTTATAATAAAAATGTTAAACTATTGATCATTAATTTTTAACATAATAATTTTAATAGTTTACTTATTTATTCTCGTTTTTTAAAATTCAAAATATAACCTATACGAAAAAAACTAAAGTTTAAGTTTATAGCTAATTTGATTGTTTAATTTATTTTAATAATATAAAATTAAATAAAAATGATGGAGGATATATAAATTGTTATCAAATATTTATTATTAGAATCATTAAGTGTCACATATACAGTAGAACCTCTATAAATTAATACTCGATAAATTAATAATCTCTATAAATTAATAAATTTCCCCGGTCCTAACTTGGGCCGGTGTAAAATATGACACAAATCGATAAAATAATAAGATAATAATATTTTTAAAACTGCCATGTAAATATATGGTCCCATTAAAATCATAAATTAATAATTTAGCTATATATAATTTTATATAAGTACAATCTAACATTATATTGTTGGTTTTATATTTACTATAAATAATTTTATTTTTGTAAACATTTCAATATATTTTGATAATATTTAGTTAGGGGTTTTATATTTACTATAAAATACTTTTATTTTTAAACATTTCAATATATTTTGATAATATTTATTTAAATTATATCAAAAGCCATGTAACAATTCTATGAAACATAAAAATATACACCAAATAAGATAATAAAACAATATAAAGGTCAAATTTCTAAAATTTAAATAATGTACATATGCTAAAATAAAATATTTTTTATTTTATAAATAAAAATGGAAAAAATTAAAAAAAAATTAAATAAGGAAACTTTCGTAAATTAATATCTCTATAAATTAAAAAAATTCAAAGTCCTAACAGTATTAATTTATAGAGGTTTTACTGTATATATTAGTCATTTATGGTAATTCCGTAGGTTTTATTTATGGAAAGAACATAAAATAATAATTATATCTAGGGGAACAATCTTAAATGTTTCTATCATAAATATCATATCATATCATCATATCATATAATTTGACCAACGAATGTATCTAGCGACATATAAAAATCGAATGTGGACTTCTTATTTTTCAATTGAATGTAATTGATTACCTAATTGAGTGACACCTAAGCATGGGTCTTTTTTAATTATTACAAAATTGAGGTTACAATTTTTTAAATGTTTCAACTTTAATATATAAGGGATATAGCTCAATATTTCCTTCTCCTCAATATTTGTCTCTCACGTGCTCACGTTATTCCTTTTCTTTTTCTTAAACTATTCAAGTTCTTTTTTTTCTTTTTTTTTTTCTGGACAAATACTATTCAAGTTCAAAAGCTTATTTTTCTACTCTTAATCTTTTGAGTTTTGTTTTTGCTAAGTTATTATGATAACATTGGACCGTCTCTACACGTTCACATCAACACATTGCAAGTGTGTTCTTGATAGAAAAAAACACAACAAAATAAAAAAAAGATACAGCAGACATTATAACTCAATAACCTATAAAACATAAATATGAATGTTTTCTACAATTAGTGCAAACATATATTTATACAGAATATACATCCGCATGGGTCAAAAGCTAGTAAATGGTTTATTTGACAAACCAAACCTTTCAATTTCATAATAATAAGTGTAGTAAACTTGAGAAGAGGCTGGATAAAGAGCTTATTTCACTGGCTGAGATGGAAAATTTCAGCAATGGAAGAATGGGCTCTAAGCAGTGGTTGTCAGTCAAACAAGCAAAGATCGAAACCCCTTGAGAAAGCAGCGTACTTAAACTCGGTAGAGGTTTGTAAGAGATTGACATGGACAACATCAAATCAAGCCTTGAGAGTTTTAGCTTCTTTCTTGATGTTTCTTTCTTTCTTGGGGCTACAGTGACTATAGAGAGTTTCTTTGAGAAACTCATGTTTACAACTTTGTCCAGCTTTCAAAATTGCTTCACAAATTCAAAAAATCCTCTGTATCATCAAATCTGAAAAGGGTAACTACTCTAATTATCATAGACGAAATAAAGAACACATCAAAGTTCAATTTTCTTTGCAGAACAAAATTAAGTTTTAAGACATCCAAGAGTAACAATTTTGGTTAAGGTAAGAACATGTTCCTTCAAATGATGATGATGATTACTAGCTTGAATTGAAACTTAATCTACATCTCGATATTGTCCCAGTCAAACGAGTTTCCTTCCAAATTGTAACCTGGTTGTTGCATTCTGTTCCTCGCCAATCTGCTCATCACCGCAAGCCCTGAAAGCAAGAGCTCAAGATATGAGAAAGAATTGACTTTGATGTGATGTGTTGATTAAGATTTTGTAATAGGATGTATCTACTACTTACCTTCTACCATTCTATAGAGTGATGACAACCAACCCTCTCTAGAGATATTATGTTCCTCAAGCGACTCTGCAATCTCTTTGTCATGTTTCCCCTCAAGAACATTCCGCAATGTCACAACCGCATCTTTTGTCCTCTTCAAAATACTCCCATCATCTTCAATCTCAAGAATCTGAAGATCGTTGTGTGATGATGTAAGACTCACACCTAGTGCAAACTGAGCAGCTGCAGCCCAACGATTTGAAGCTAGCCATTTCCTTTGTCCTTGTAAAGGCTGTTGAGACTCATCATCATCTCTCTCACGCTTGTTGTCAAGTACTAAACTACGCAAGTAGTCTGCATTCGCAGCTCCTGTGCTTTGAACCATCTTTGAGAATGAGCTTCTTTCGTTCGAAAGAAGATTCTCCGGTGTACTAAACTCTTGAACTCTTCCCGAATCAAGCACTAGGATTTTGTCACAGTCAATGATGGTGTTGAGACGGTGAGCTATAATGAGCATGGTGCATGACTTGAACTCCTCACGTATAGTCTTCTGAATCAAGGCATCAGTTCTAACATCAACAGCTGCAGTAGCTTCATCAAGTACCAGTATCTTGGATCTCCTCAACAATGCACGTGAGAGACTCAACAACTGTCTCTGGCCCACACTGAAGTTCTCTCCTGCCTCAGAGACCTGAACCAGAGACAACACCAATGAATAAAAAAAATCAATAATCACCAACTTAAAAAGATAACATGTGGTAAGAGTTGAGTTACCTCAGCAT
This sequence comes from Eruca vesicaria subsp. sativa, assembly GCA_932364175.1. Taxonomy (NCBI): domain Eukaryota; kingdom Viridiplantae; phylum Streptophyta; class Magnoliopsida; order Brassicales; family Brassicaceae; genus Eruca; species Eruca vesicaria. The sequence continues at coordinate 35,934 of CAKOAT010128043.1, read as the reverse complement.
CCAGACCAAGAGGATTTCTACGGATGGTATCTTTTAAATGTGCCCTCTCCAGAGATTCCCATAGATCAGCATCATTGTGTTCACCAAACGGATCAAGATTGAACCTCACAGTTCCTGAGAAAAGAACTGGTGACTGTGGAATGATCCCAAGCACTTTACGCAAGTCCATAAGTCCAAACTTGCCAATGTCACATTCATCTATTAAGATCCTTCCTTTCTCCAGCTCCACGATTCTAAACAAGGCGTTCAACAAGCTTGACTTCCCTGCACCAGTCCTTCCAACAATCCCAACCTTATCCGTTGGATGAATAAAGAAAGAAACTCCATGAAGCACAGGTGGTAACTGAGGCCTGTAACGTAGAACAGCATCCTCAAACTTTATGGATCCAGCTGATGGCCATCCAGGAGGTGGACGGTTGCTCTCAATAACAAGTGGAGCCTCTGAAGGTATCTCTATGTAGTTACCAACACGCTCTACTGCATTTAGACTGTTCTCAGCCAAACTCGCGAGTCTTAGTACACCTGTTAGCAAGCTTGTAATGTTTAAGGCGTAGCTGAGTAGCAAACCCATTGTAGATGCAAATGCTTGTTGGTTCTCAGCTTTCCCATTCTGCATGACAGCGAAGGATGCTGTGAGCCAAATCATAAGACCACCGAGGGTTTCTAAACGGATTCCAAGCCAACGGTTGGCACTCATGTTGACAAGAGTGAATCTGATGTTATTATCCATTGATCTTCCGTTTATTTCAGCCATCCGATCATATGCTTTGTAGGCACGGATAGTTGATAAGCCATTCAGTGCTTCTCCAAATTGTGCATAAACAGGGGATCTTGTGATTGAATCCATACGCTTAACCTCACGAGCTGTGTTCTGCAAGGAGAAAATTGACGAATGGAGGTTAAAACAGAAAGTGTAACATCAGTCATCTGTGTTTCTTTGAAGGTACAGTACCTGGTAATAGAGATAAGCTCCATAAAACAAGACCAAGAGGGGCATGATGGCCCATAAGGACAAAGTGCTGACAATGCCAATTAAGACAACAGTTGAGAGAAGCTGTGAGACTTGACCCATAAACATGTTCACAAAGACGGCCACAGTTCGATCAATATCACCCAGATCTTTTGCAAATCTGTTGATTATCCTTCCTAATGGATTCGTATGGAAGAAGGACATTGGGGCCCTTAGAATGGAATGAAGCATATTGTCGTGTAGCCTCTTAGCTGCGTAAAGACTGGACATAATCAACCAATATGAATTGGTCAATGTCACCAAAACCTGAAAACAACAATACGATCTTTATTAGCTGGTCAGGTTTCAGATGTTATGTTGTAAATAGTATGCGGTCCATCAAGCACATACCTGTCCAAATGAGAGAAGTGCATAAATGAGATTGTAGAAAAGGGGACTATGACTCTTTGGAGTTCCTGCATCAGTCCATTCACTCAACCACGTGCTGCTGGTAACCCGGAATACTTCTGTCAAGACATAGCATAAAAGGAGCATCATCACTACCCATGCTCCTCCAAGTGCATCCTGGTACCTGAGAACATGGTAAGACACCGCACAAGTCATTTTCATATCCTCTAAAGGTACAGTTCAGCCAATAGACATAAACAATATGGTGCGTTTGTTGTATGTCACCTCTTCAGGACTCTCCAACTCACTACTCCAGTTTCACGTTCTTCTTGCTTGATGAGGACAGATTTTCCTCCTTTATTTTCTTCCTTGGCTTTCTTTTCGTCAGTTCCATTCATCTGAAGAGTGTTTGTGGTTCCGTTCGTCAATGGTGCTACGGCCGTTTGAACTGCCTCAGCTTCTCCATTTTCCTCTGTATATTCTTCCACCTTCCCTGCGTTTTCCATTAACCTCTGAAACAAAGGCCCACTACTGGACAACTCTTCATATGTTCCTTCCTCTTTGACTGTGCCTTCATGGACAAGTATAATCCTATCCACTTGGGATAGGAAATGGAGCTGGTTTGTAACAAGAACTCTCGTTTTCTGCCCTAATTCTCTTTTTATGCATTTCTCAAAAACCTGAAACAGATTGTTTTTTTTTTTAAGTATTCCCATGATGACCTCCAATGCAAAAATGAAAAGTACCAACGAGTTGTTTACCTGTTGACCAACATGAGCATCAAGGGCACTTAATGGGTCATCAAAGATGAATACATCTGAGTTTGAGTAAACGGCTCTAGCCATTGACACCCTCTGCTTCTGGCCTCCACTAATGTTAACACCTCTCTCTCCAATCTCCGTGAGATCACCACCCTATCAAGCAAGACAAAGAGGTTGGAACAAACTTAAAAATAAGAAAGCTAGGCAAAACAAATCCTTGTTAATCAAACTTACAGGCAGTAACTCTAGGTCATGCTTGAGCGCAGTCACATCAAGGACCCTTTCATATCTTTCACGGTCAAAAGGAGAACCAAACAATATATTGTCTCGTACCTAGAATGTTTAACAAGAAAATACATATCAGTCACCGGCTCAGAACAGCTTAAAATCAAAGACTTAAAGAAACAAATCCACTAAGTGTATGCTCAATTATAAAAGTAAAAGAAAAGAAGAGCATACTGTTGCATTAAAGATCCATGAAACTTGTGGAACATAAGCAACTGATCCTCTAAGAGTAACCATTGCATCAGATGTTGCAGGAAGTTCCCCAAGGATAGCAGATATCAGGGAGGTCTTTCCTTCTCCTGTACTACCAACCACAGCAACTAGGCTGCCAAGAGGTACATCTAAGTTTATATTTGACAACGTCGGCCTATCCCCCTGCATATATATATGGTTAGCTCTTAGTTTTCTACTTCTGATAAAGTGAAATAATGAACATGGTATAGAATACACAAGAGGCACCTTAGCATCCCAAGAGAAAAATCCATTTCTTATTGAGATGGCTGGCTGTCCAGGTTCAATGGGAGGATTTGGTAGGAGAATTCTCTCTTCTGTCGCTAACACCTCCTCTAAACGTTTTAAGGATACATTAGCATTCACCACCTACATGTAAACACTAGTCAGCATCAGAAGTGAAAACATGGCTGCACAAAAAAAAAAATTAGAAATTACCTGAGTTATAATGTTCGGAAGCATGAATAGAGGGAAACGAAGAACAGCAAAGAGAGAGAGCGACGTAAACGCTCTTGCAGGAGTCAGGTCTCCTCCAAGCAATGTGAACACACCAAATGAAACTATAGTCACGAGAACAGGAATGCTGTTCAGTATGAACATATTCAACTGCAAAACAAAGGCAAGACCAATCAAGAGTCAGAAACAAACAATAAAAATACAGAGAAAAATCTAAGCAATCCAGTGCAATATATGAATTAGTCATAGATGATAGTTCCAATGATTGATGAAAGCACAACATGATGATTAGCCATAGATCATTTACTTGAATTTTTCCTTTACATAACACAATGTACATTATATAGAAGTGGATTATGCACATCATACATATAGAAGTAACAAAAAGAAAAGTGTATCATACCGCTCCCAGAAGCTGTGATTTCCGGAACCAAGATAATTCATCATCACGAACAGTTTGGACCTTGGACTGAAAACTGTTTTCCCAAGCATAACACCTGTAGCATTATGGTTTAGTACAACTTTCCTGCAAATTCGTAACACCATGCATCACCAAAAACATTGGTTACAGAGTGTCTTACTTTACTGTATCCATTGCAGCTAGGACCTCATTCATAAGGCCAATTCGCTTGTCAGTACGCTGCAGACCTTCTTTTGTCAGATTCTGCATTTTGCTTATAATAACAGTCTGTTTCAAAAAAAACAGAGAACTAATTCAGGAGAGGGTGATGGAGGATAATTAACGTTTAGGAGTACAAATGATCAAGTAAACATTGGATAGCAATATAACATTAAAAAAATTAGACACAAGGTAAAATTGACCTGTAAAGGGAACATAAGGACCAACAACAATGCACCAATGAGCGAGGCAACACCCAATTGCTGGTAGAGGAGAATCAATGCTACAATTATACGAAATGGAGCCGACCACATGGTATGAAGTGATTGGCAAATTTGCTGCCACAAGAGAGAGAGAAAAACAATTAGTACAAGGTACACATGGAGATTAAATACATAATACTGATGGGGTACGCTACGCACCTGAAGAGATTCAGCATCAGTTGTCATTAAGTTGGTTATCTTTCCCGTTTGGAACTTTCTACGACCTTCATTAGTTAATCTCAACGATTTGCGAAATACTGCAGCAATCTAAGAAGGACAACAAAAAAACACTTATGGCTAGAAAACAAGGCAATGGTAGCAGATTGAAAGTGAAGTGAAACTTAAAAATTTACCAGAGCAGATCTTAGTCGGTATCCAACACGCATAACATTCTGGAAATACTGAGCTTCACATAGCACCCCCAGTACCTGGAAATGTATTCATCAACATAAATCACACGATGTATTCGTAACTTCAAAGTACCACCTTAACTACATAAGTCAGAAACTATCAAAGACACAAATATTGAGAACTCAAGAGCAAAAGCTCCAAAAGTAGTATTAGGAGACAGTCCATATTGCTATTATAATCAGTTTAGAGGAAAATAAAACACACATACAGAGTAAAACAGGTGTCAGTTTCAAAACCTGGGAGCTTCTACCATATAGAGAGAGAAGGATTTAATTTCATACCACTCCAACAAAGATGGAGAAAGCGTAGATGTAACCCATATAAGCTGGCTCATCTTCTTGCATTGACTGCACATAGTTTGACGAACAAAGTGAGATAGAGAAGAGATATGCAACTAGGCTCAGATAGAGTGCAAACTAGTGCCAAAAACATGGGAAAAGAACAAACCTTTAAGAGTTGATTCAGTAAGAGAGGCCCCACGAACTGTGAGCAATCATTCCCAATCTGTGAATATGAATGCAAATAAATATGTTAAATTACAGTGAACTAGTTAGATAAAAATTGAAGATGCACTGCTTCCTCCTATTTGTCACATTATGGAAATTTAAAGAGCATCCCAAGGCATCAAGACTAATCTACCATGAAGCGGCACCAGTGACCATTGTACTTAAACCATGTCATAAGAATAGAAGAGAGGAAAGACTCTGTAAGAGCGAATCAAGGAGAAAACGCGAAAGAGGTAGAAGAAAGTACCTTCCAAAATCCTCCCCACCAAAACCTTCAAAATGCAAAGAAAAAAAGTGACTTCCATCAGACATGTAATTCAGATATGAAATATTGATAAGGCAATTTATGAACCAGGAATAGTCATATCTAACCAATATGCAGTACAAAATGTCTCCCCTATGTCTTATTTATTCCTCTTAACACATGGGTCATCAGCAAAAACACAAAGCCAACAATAAGATCAAACTGTAGCAAGCTGATGATGTGAATAGCTAACGTTAAACTAGTAGCAATATTCTGATATCGATCCAAACTACTATCCTACAACTAGCCATATATAGAAGAAAATACTTCAAAGTCTCGTTGGTAACAGTTTCTCCTCTCTAATTTATGGTTCCATAATGAGACTAAAGCATCGGCGCATCACGTTGAAAGCTAGCACTACCAAACCATAATCGAAAGGGATGAAAACAGAGCATGAAAAGGTGAGAATATTACCTTCCTCCCAGACTACTGTTTAATGCTCTCAACAACCACGGTTTTGGCTTCTGTAGTTCCTTATCCCAGGACTGCTGGAAGCTAAGAAGGATACATATAACATCAAGAACCATGTCACTCACATACATTTTAGGAGATATAATCAGTTTCCGAAGTACCTCGTGAACAGAGTTTCAGTCTGATCCCAAGTGTCCAGATGCCACACATCCGTCTCTGTGAGAGGCCTTTTAGATCCCAGTGTCATCAAGGGATTAATCCATGAGAAGAAGATCCCTGTGGCCAAAAAAAAAAAGAAACAAATTAGAATAGAAGACTCGGGTGAGATTCAACAATTGTTTAAGATTAAACTCCCTAACTATGCAACCAGTAAGAATGCAGGAACAAAGCCAAAGAGTGACTTACTGTCAAATATGTTTGCGTGCCTTTCTGGACATATTTGTTGTCCCTCAGAAAGCTCTTCATACTCATGATCATCCACAGTTTCACTCCCCACTGGCATGTAGCCAGGGTAAGGATCCAAATTGGGAAGATGCACAAACAATAGAATCCCAAACAGAACCTGAAATAAAAACCAAACCTCAGTATCTTAAGTTGTTATAAGATGAAAAAAAAAATTGTATCTGAGTGTGATTTAGACATAACACATAACAAATTTATAAGGCTGATATTCTTTTAGGGTATTAAACTCTAGAAAAGAGTCTAAGTGAGCTCACCTGAACTGCCACCTCGCTTATGTAGAGATACCATACGTAACTGCAATGAAAACAAAGCTTGTATAAAAACAATGACTTCCATAAAACCATATAACACCAAAAACCTCCTAACCTGGTATAGAACTCCTTGACTGAGAGAACAAGATTTAGCAGGACCATATCCCCCACAAGAGCATATATGACAGCAAACCTGACGTACCAACGGAGTTCATGGATGTAAATTTTAGTCTCCATAAAAATCATGATCATTACAGAGCCCCAAGTAAAAGCTTCAACCCCCAAACCAAACGCCTGCCCAAAAAAACACACAAACAACAGTCTCTTTCAGGTAAAACATACATAACAAACCAAAAAAATATAACACACGTTTAAAACAGTAAATCACCTCATAAGGAGGAAGCCCATCTCCATCCAAATCCAAAACAGAAACCCCCATGATCAATCTAAACAGTGGCTCAGCAGTACCATAAGCAGCCAATAAAGCCAGCAAATAGCTATACAGTTTAGACCTCAAACAGAACCTCTCCGCTTTATGATCCTTCATGGTGCGCCATATACGGTACAGACACAGAACCAAGAGAACCAGATGAGATATAACAAGCACAAAAGAGTCAGTAGCACAGGGCGTGTAAGCACCAAATGCATTATCAACTTGTTTCGTCCAAACACCATTAGGTACCGGCTTGCAGTACCACTCCAACGCCTCCTCAAACCCCATTTTTACCCTTTTCTCAGACACAGAGCATCAAACAAAGCTTTCTCTATCCTGTAAAGAGATTTAATAACAAAGGTATTAAGCTTTTTTAGTTCTATTTACCAGAGAAAGTATTATAAAACCTGTCATGTACGTTTCTAACATTCAATAAAAGCAAATGGTCCCCAGAATGATTAATGACTTAGTAAACATCCGCGCGTAAAAAGGAGGGAACGTTTGCATGTAATTAATACAGTGGACGCTGAATAATCATTTAAAAATGATCCAACAGTTAGAAAAGCAGAGAACAGAGTAACAAAAACAGAGAAAGCTCCACGCGGCGAAAACGAATACATATTATTATTTCTATCGCAGAATAGGATGAAGAAGAGATCTTGTAAGAACAGACGAATATGAAATCACGAGAAAACTCAAAACTGTATCTAGAGTTTAATCCCATTTTCTCTGGGAAAAAACAGAGGAGAAGAACAGAGAGATAAAAAAAGGTCAAAGCTTTACCTGGAGATTCGACAAATCACGAGGAAACGAGAAAAGGGATCTTATGTACTCACTCGTATGGCTTTCAGAGAAAGTGGGTTCTCTCTTTTCTCTTTTTTTAATGGAAGAAGAATATTTGAGAAACAGAGAGAAGAGTGATACGTCACCGCTTACGAAGAGAAGATGCAAAATATATGGACAACAGAGAAGCTCTCTTTAACTGGAAATAAGGCTTTTTAACAAACAAAAAACATTTAAATAATTTTACTATTTTTACTTGATTTTATGTTATCATTTTCTCTGAAAACGTTTTCTATAAATACTATGTTCAAAAATAGTATATGGTGACACGATATCTCCTTTTATATCAGTTTTGATTTTCTATATCTAAAGAGTGTAAAAAATGCATATACAAATTAGTTACAACCGTAAAGCAAATCAATTTTGTAACCAAAGATAACCTATGGTTTAGATAAAACATTATATTATATAAGGTTATTTTTTAATGTAAAAGTTGAAATATTACATAAGATTTTAGGGACTACAAATATTTTCATATAAATATAAATAAAAAAATAGAGAATTGCACAACTAACTAACGATTCTAGCTCTGTATATATTAGTTAATATTTTCGTCCATTCACTAACATTTTCCTCACATATAATATATGAACTAGGGCTGGGAAAAAAAAACCGAACCCGAAAATCCGAACCGATAAAAAGGAACCCGAACCGATCCGAACCCGACATAAGTACCGAATGGATCTTGTTTTACGGTATTTCGGGTTATGGGTATTACCCGAACCGAACCCGAACTTAAATGGATATCCGAAAGAACCCGAAACTTTAAAATTCCAAAAAACTTGTATCATATCCAATCTAAATTTCTAATATGTTTCCAAAACAGATTAATATATTATTGAGTACCTACAATAATTAGTTATGATATAAATAATTAACTCAAATCTGATATATAGTGTTATTTGGTTAATATTAATGTTTATGATTGACATTACATTTGAAGTTAAGTTACGAATAAATTTGTTTTGAAGTTTATATAATGTTATTTTTAAAAGTTTAAATAGCACTTCTTATGTTTATAGAATTGTTAGTTGTTAACTTTAATTTTTTATGTTTCATTATGTATTATATTTCGTTCATACAAGGCTTTGGTTTGTCATTAATCATGATATGTTTAGTGTTGTCACATATAGTTCATTGACAAATTTTATATGGTTGATAGATGAGTTTCACAATATTATTTTGAAGGAGAACAATATGGTTTGTAGAAGCTAAATACACAAATTTAATAAAATGATTGAAAATATAGTGAGTTTAATTGAGTATAAATTAGTATTTTTAGAACCGATAACTCGATTACTATCCGAAACCGAAACTATTTCGGGTTCAACCGGATCTTGGACATGTTACTAAACCCGAACCGTACCCGACTAAACCCGAACCGAATCCGATCCGAATTTTTATAATATCCGAATGGGGCTGAAATTCATGAACCCGAAACTTGAATGAACCCGAACCGAAACCCGATTGGGACCCCGATTGCCCAGCCCTAATATGAACAATCGTGGAAATGATATTCAGAAGTAGTCAAACATCGATTGACGCTGATCTATATTATATTTGGGTTTACTATGAATTTATAACCTAAAGTTAATTAGCGACAAAATAATTCGTAGTTTCTTCAGCTACCGATGTGGATGTTAAACTTTCTATCATTCATTAAAATATCTGATCAGGATTTTAAGAATAAAAAATAGTTTTGCATAAAGGAATAAAAAATAGTTTTGCATAAAGGAAAAAAAAACTCATTTTTTTTGTTATTTATAAAAAATAAAAATAAAAACAATTTGCTTACAGGAAGCTACTATGAAATTAATCAATCTCGATTATAGGTTCGTCCAGTTTTAAAAAGACCCTATGAAATTTGAAATATCAGCAACTCATGTCACGTGGTCGATGAAAATATTTCATTCAGATAGAAAAACTATGTGTTCACGTGCTTCTCAATTTATCCTCGTCCGTTGATGAAATTGGTATCCACGTCTATTTATAAATAAAATCATCAATCCTGATTACATTTGTTTACATAAGAGGTTGATTTTGACATGTAATTTTTTATTTCAATAATTTTGAATGTTATAATAATACTGACACTACTCAAAAAGCTCCAACGTTTTGCGTCTGTCTTCTCCCCCCGGGGGGTTGGACATCTACGTGGTGGGTGCATCTGAGCATGTGGTGGGTGAGAGAACTGAGAAGTAACAGGAGTGCTTTAATCATTTAGCGATCTGAAGGAGTACAACTTATAATTAAAGAAATGTAATTTATCACTGCTATGAGGGCACTAGGACATCCAAATTTATAAGAAAAAGTATCTGCCTAGCTAGAAGGGGATGGGCAATATACATGAAGATAATATATACATCGAAAACTACATTCCACCTAACAACGTGGTGGATATTTCTAAGGAATTGGTTGATAATCCACTCCCGAAAGGGGTGGGCAGCCCAAGCCCACCAAAGACCCTATTCCAATGAAAAAAGGTTTTTTTCCTTTGTAAAAAAAAAGTTTTTTTTTATTTAAGCCTAAAATGCCTACAAAATTTTTTGACCCTAAACCATTGTTTCCTTTGCTTGTGTCCTGGACCGGGCCTGACTCCCGAACCTATGTTTATCCTTGCACTATGTAAAAGTTTGTAAATGAGTGAATAGAAGAGAAAAAAATTGTTTGAAAATGTAGTAATAGTTTATGAAGAGATCTACTGTAAAAAAAAATAAAGAACAACGTTCAATTAAAACACTAAAATTAAAGAGATTTGGAGCAATATCATAAGTATGAAGGAGAGGTTTAAAGACATTTTCAAAGACTACAATCCACAGTGACATGATACACAGTTGTATTTACATACTTGTAGAAATTCTCTAACACAAAGGTTTGCTAATATCTATTTTTATTAGCATATCATTAACTTTATTAGGGCATCAAGTTTTTCTACAAGTTAATCAACATTTAGTGAAAAATGAAAAAAAAAAATAAGAGGAGAAACGTTTCTTCTTTGATTTACTATACAAAGTGTGACAGACTCAAATGCTATATGTTACTTTGGGTGCGGTCTTGTTTTCTATTTAATTAAATTACACGACAAATTATATATGTTATATTGACAAGGTAGCTTTATTAGACTTGTGTTAGGTATGTCTCATAGCTGGTTCAATATGAATCCCACTAGTTTTTGACTAATAATAACCACTAGATGGACTTGGAATAAAGGATATAAACTAAGACACCATTTCGAATTTTCAACCCATACATGAAGTCTAACTACATACTCTCGATCCGAATACACAAATTAAGTTCAGTCTGAAATATTTGTGTTTCTACTATAAAATTCGAAAATGAAATCATGTAGTATTTTAAGTCTTTGTTTAGTTCAATATAAAATGCACATTTCTACAAAATTTGGAAAAGAAAAGATACGACTAATAAAATTCAGGTTAAAATAGGTCTTTTTCCGTGTTAATATAGCCATTTCTGCCACCCAATCTCGGTTGCTAGGTGTATGTAAAAGTTCAACTTTATGGCACGCTTATTTGACCAACATTAGGAGAAAAAATAACTTATATTTCACATACAGCTACCGTTCTCAATTTCATATCTGAAGACCTTGTAGATTCGGAACCAATCACATCATTGTAAACTTTCCCACAACGGTTGACAGAAAGCAAAAGAGATGTAAATTCTTTTCTCAGGTCAACACACGAGAGAATATATCATGTGTATAGCGCTTTCTCGTTTGATACTTTTATTACTTACGTGTTTGCATTGATCCCGTCTTCTACTGTTTTAGCCATGTCAAAAGTAAATTGAGTTGGTAAGAAAATTAGCTTACCAGTCTTAATGTCTTTTCCCGTTTTCTTTTATTGACTCTATGTTTGACTATTCATTCATTCTTCTATGAAAGATATAAGGTTCATTCTAACAGTTCAAAAAACAAAAAGGTTCATTCTAACAAAATGTAAAAATACAAACACAGAACACAAGGTAGTGACGTTACAGAGCACCAAGGTTCTTGAGGCCGAGCACAACTCCGACGCTGATAATGTGTCCTACGGTGCCACATGGTAAGATGTACGAACCATCACTTACTTGCTGGCTCTAAGACCATTGAACTGAAGTAGTGTATTAGTCATCACATTGCAAGCCATTATCTTCCTATATATTCGTTCGGCTAATTTGTATTTTTTTTCCAGTTGGTTATAATTTCTGGAGTGTCGTTAAAATGACTATGAAATGAAGATCGACATGAGCGAGCATCTTCTGCCTTCAGAAGTCACATAAATGGATACTCGTTGCTGACATGTAAGTGATTAGTGGGTTTTATCTTTAGAAAAGGTTGTCGAATGACGAACTGTATCTCGAGTAAGGCCCATTAGGCTTTTTAGAGCTTTCAATCTCTGGAAAACAAAACAGTAGCCCAATACCTATATTTGGTTCAAAGATGAGATACAACACATAAAGATTGGTCTGAAATTCGGAACTCCCTCTCATCTTTCGTATTAAAGTAAAACTTTATTCCTCTTAAGAGTTTCCTACAGATTGAGGCACTTTTCCAAATACAAAGATTGTTAAAGAAGCACTTTGGACACTGTTTATTTTTTCAGAACCTACTTGTCCCCGGGCCTCATCGAATGAGAAGGTAAAAGAAATCAAACATTGTCTTCACATGATGTTTTTAGTTACAATTTAGACCACGTAACGTAACTAATCAGATTGTTACGACACAATAAGAGTGACAAAGAATAATTTATTATTTTTAGAGTAATCTGTTATTCTAAAACTGAAATTATTTCAAATCCCACTAAAAATATTGACAAGTGAAATATATTTAATTCATTTTTATTCTACTTACTATTTAAATGGAGAGAAACATAGCCTCAAGTTTATTCTACATATTGGTAGAATAATTTTTATTCTACATATTGCTATGATAAAAAAAAAATCCACATTTTTCTTTTATCTAGATCACTCTATTAATAACAATCAAACCCTTAGTGTGGCAATCCCTTAGTTTTATAACTTAACAAGTTCAAATATCCACTATTAACCCTATGTTTTGTTTTAATATTAATAATAAATAATTTTAACACTTTTCTTGTTAACAAAATTGATTACACTTGATGATTTACATAAAGATGCAAAACTTTGTCTATATGATCATGTTCTTTTCCAAGTCGCTGCGTTAGAGCATGTTTATCCCACTTTTAATAAAGTGGGGTGCTTAGAATTTTTTTTTTGTTTTCTTTTCGGATTAAAAAAAAAAAAAAAAAAACTAAAAAGTAACCAATCGCGGGCCGCCACGTGTCAGTGGGGCCCGCGAACAGTTGAAGCAACAGACAAACGCCGACGCTTGCTCAAGCACTACAAGCGCTGAGTTTTGTGTTTCTGTGGGACCCTTTTCCACTTTTTGGGCTAAGCACCCCCTTTTTTTTCAGGGATAAACCTGCTCTTAGCTGCTAGTGACACACTTTATAATTTCTTGTGCATGTGTGTGAATAGTGACACCGGCAGCGGTAGTTTTTTTTTTTTGTAAAAGTAAAGGGTTAAACCCGGGTCTATTAAAGACACAGACCTAACCCCCGGGTGGAGGTACAGCCCACGGATAGACCCTCTCCTGGGCATTCAAATGGGTCGAAAGCAATAACCCATATCCGTGTGGCCAGTGGGATTTGAACCCGGATCCGTCTGGGCAGCGGTAGTTTTACCGATGAATAAGGAAACGCATCGATCATCCTAATTATTGCTACTTTTTACAGCGACACAAACAACACCGTCGACCTTTACTAAATTAATCGCAGCGACACCTAATAAAATATTTTCTACCGTAGTTTTGTGTCTATCTTAGAGTTGGTTTATGGTCGCCGGAAGTGATCGCTGGCGACAAAGTAACAAACAGGGTCCTCCCTTTCTCATTGATTATATACAAGGGTCTTAATTTGATTTACATCATGTCCAATACTAATTTATATGTTTGACTGTGTTTATATCCTGTTGAAATCGTATATTTTTTATGAGTTCTATTTATTTTTAGTAATAACATAAAGATTCAAGGGTAATGAAAACAATTTATAGTGTTTTTTTAAAAAAGACTGACAATTTATAATAATAATCAATGTTAACAAGGGAAATTAAATTATTGGATGAGACATGGGAACATTGTCAACAGTTTTGGGGAGTAATAATATATTAAAATTTATAATTAATTCGCTAAAAAGAAATTCTTAAATCACAAGCATATTGTAGAATTCAAGAGACAAAGTTGGATTCTCTATGATTTTCCAATTTTAGCTGTCTTTGGCCAAAGTCTACAACGACTACTACATTTACCCTAATGGAGGGTCTATTTTAACTTTATATATTATAACGAGTTTGTTTCGTTAAGAAACTCTATATACAACATTTTGTTCTGCTACTAAGTTTTAATGAGTGCTCTCCATTATATGCTTTCGTTTCTGTCTGTCTTTCTTTCTTTCTTTAATTTCTTGCGTTAGTTACTAATTTATTATGTACTTACGTATTCCATTTAGATACATATGCGTTATGTATGTTCGTTTGGTGGACAAGCTGATCTGATGCCATGATTTTTGCATATAATATACTATATTAGTTCTAACCATTTATTTTGCCGTGCAATTTTTATAATGCCATAAAACTTCAGCCTGTTTTCTAAACACATTATGTCCGTGTGTCGGCTACCACGGCAGCGGGAATATTGGCGGCCGGTTTGCCCTCTTGAGTAGTATATAAATTGTACCAATCAATTAAATAATATTGTAGTTAACTTATCTCTATAATATTATTTGAGAAGTCACTTTCTTAGGTGTCGCGCTTACGTTAACTTTCACGCTGGTTGATTACTATGATACCCCTAATGAACTAAAAATATATTTAAATATTATTATTTCCTTTTTAAAATCTTCCAAATAACAATATAAAACAAAAAGGAAATATTTATAAAATTTACAAAACTATTTAAACAAAAAATAAGTATATATAATATGATTGCATAAAAAAAAGAAAGTTTACAAAATAATAATATTTAACTTAAATATATTTTTAAATAGCATAAATTATACTTTTTAAGTAATTATACTTTATATCTATATCTTCTTAGATGAAAAAAAATTTGTATATAATGTGTTTTCATATAAAAATTTCATACAAATAATCTTGATATTAGAAAAATAAATATTTTTTCTTTTAAAAAATAATATTATTATTTCCTTTTAAAAATCTTCCAAATAACACTATAAAACAAAAAGGAAATATTTATAAAATTTACAAAACTATTTAAAAACGAAAAAAAATAAGTATATATATAATATGGTTTCATAAAAAAGGAAAGTTTACAAAATAGTAATATTTAACTTAAATATATTTTTAAATATCATAAATTATACTTTTTAAGTAATTATACTTTATATCTATATCTTTTTAGATGAAAAAAATTGTATATAATGTGTTTTCTTATACAAATTTCATACAAATAATCTTGATATTAGAAAAAGAAATATTTTTTGTTTAAAAAATAATTTCAACAATAAAATATATATTTTCAAAGTAATTAGTTTTTGTATATATCTATCTATTTTATTTATGATTACATAAATAATTAAGTAACATAAACTGATATATGTTTAACTGACAAAAAAAATTATACTTAGTATATTTATAGTTTACCATCCAATCAATCTAAGGCATAAATTATTTAAAATTTATAAAATATTTAATTATTGAAAATATTGATATGTGTTCATAAGCTTCCAAAAATTTATTATTACTTATATATGTAATTTAGAATCAGACACTTTAGTTTTTATTTTTTCGTTCTAAACACAAAAAATCTTAAAATACATAATCTTACTAAAATATACTTATATTTCTAAGATAACAACAAACATAAATGTATATAAAACAATTAATCAAAAATTTAAGATATTTAGAATAAAAAAGATTATAGTTGAATTCAGAGAAATAGATAGAATCCAATATATAAATATATATATATATATATATATATATATCCAAATGATAAAACTGACAAAATATAATATATCTAAAATTATATATAACTAAAATAATATAATATTATTAATATAAATTATACATAAAAACTATAAACTAATATAAAAGTTAAAGTAAATATCAATTAACTATTATAATATATTTATTTTATAAATATTTATGTCCGTGCATGAGCACGGGAAAATCACCTAGTTAAGATATTATCAACAGAATAGCAACAGGAATAGAAGTGGTAACTTCCCTACAGTATATATTTTACTTATGTATATTTTGTAATCTTCTTAGAAAAACTTAATTATTTATTTACCGAAAAAGTAGCTTAATTTTGGTCTCATGCGTTCTTCCCAAATTACCAGAACGTTAATATCTCGAAGATTAAGGTAGAAAGGTAAAACATTATACTATTATTTTGTCCAAAAGTCTCGCTAATACTAATTTTAATTTTACTGTGACACCAAAACATCAAATTTGTTATTTCATTTTAATAGAGACTAAAAATTATGCATCTTACCAAATTTAGTATAGAGTAAATAGTATACACCAAATCTCATATAATGCTAATCATCACACTAAATATTAAAATAATATTTTTTATTTTTTTATTTAATTATAAATAGATTAATTTATTAATTAGTTTTCATTTATAGTTAAATATATATATCATATTATTTTGTATGTATTTTTCTTATTTTCACATTACTAAAACATTATACTATTATTGTATACATTTTTAATTAATAATATAATGAAATGAGTATTATCAGTTACATTAAATTGTAACAAAATAAGATGTTGTTCATTTAAAATGTATAAATTTTAATTTTTGCTAATATGTATAGAATAAATAAATAAGTATATAAGTTAACTAAAAGAATATATATAAATAAATATAAAACTAAACCTGATAAATATAATTACTCAATTATTAAAAATAATATATTAAATTATCAAAATTAACAAATTAGTAATATAAGTAATATTTTGGTATCAATTTTGATTTGATGGTTGTAGACAAAAAAATAAAATTTAATATCAGAATATCAAATTATATGAAATTCTGATGGAAATGTTACTATAAATTAAAAGAGATTCATGAAACGACAAGGAAAGTGTCAGATCATTATTAATATTGTTTTCTTTATCCCAATTCCAAAAAGAAAAATAGACTGAAAGAAATATTGTAAGCAATAGCATATAAGGAGTTTAAAAAAAAAAAAAAGCAATAGCATATAAGGTGTGTTTTTTTTTGTCAAGAGCATATAAGGTGTGTTAAAAAAAGTATTTAAGGTGTATTTTTTCTTGTGTTATATAAATTTTCCTTGGATTAAAATAAACAACAAATAAATATCATATAGTAATCCGTAATTCCGTACTACTCCCTCTGTTTCATTATAAGTATCATTTTAGAATTGTGCATACGGATTAAGGAAACAATTAATTTTACACATTTTCTAGAATAAAACACAATTACCTTTACACCTAACCACATTTCAACTACTAGAAAAATATAATAGTAGATAACGTTAATAAATTTTGCATTGAAAACCGAAAACGACACTTATTTTGTAACGAAAAAATTTCTCTACAACAACACCTAATATGAAACGGAGGGAGTAATAATTTAGAATTTGTAACCATGTTTAGTAATGGAGCTGTGTGATAACAATGATTGACATAATGACCTCTTGCGCCCTAATTCGATCAATAAGTGAAATAATATAGTCGTATATTTGTTCTCATAAGGATGTATCTTGGTTATTTTTTTTTTGTTTTGTAAACTGTATTGGTTAATTTTGTTTTCAGGGAAACTAGAGGTTATCTGAACTTATAAAGGATTTCGATTTTTTTTAAACCTTCACAAATTGATATGTTATACTAAACAAAACAAAATTATATGCTGTTAAATATATAGTAGTAGACAGGGGAGGACGGACGTTGCCGGGACCCTTACTCTTTTTAAAAACTTCTAAAGTAATATGAGTTAATTTGATTGAATTGTTTATAGTTTAGTGAAAAATATGTAAAGTATTCCCAATTCAGAATTTATTTTGTTATTTTTAACATTGTGATCTCAACTAAAAGTATTTTTACATGTTAAAGTACTCCCATTCAAAATTTATTTTTAACATTGTGACTCCAACTATAAGTGTTTCTACATTCGCCCCTAATAATAGAATAGCAATGGGATTGTTTGGCTGGTAGTTCTGCATGACACCAATAAACATTACAATAATGAAGATTTTGTTTGACAGATTCTGATGATTTAGATTACTAACAAAGTTGTATTTTCTTAACACAACAATCAAAGTTGTACGATTATAAGTTTTTGACCCAGTTACAAGAAAAAAATTATAATTTTTTGAACATTAAAAATAGTATACTTAGTGTGTGACTGTATGTCACATATCGCGAGATAATTTAAAAGGAAAAAATATTACTCTAATTTTTGTTACTAGTCAAGTGGAATATATATATAGTTCTCTTACTTTTTTTGCTGGCAATTGTCTAAGAAGAGTAAAAATATATTTTTTCTTCTTCTTTATTTGTGTAGAAGAAAAACTTTGCGCTGGATTCAAATTTTTTCTTTTATTATTTACTCTACTCTATTACTCTTCACTCATTTCCTCTCTTTTAATTATTTTGAATTACTCTAACAATAACCAATCAAACCCTTAAGAAAATTATATCTACAGAAACGCCAAAGATCCAATGAGAAGCACATCACATCATTTGTGGAAGATGTTTATTTACAGTAGCATAGATCTTGAAAGATTACTTTGAGGCATAATATTTAATCAGCTAGAGATTACCGATCTGCTTGCATAATTTAAAGATGTGTGCCATCATATTGTAGGATTGTTCTTTTCCTTTTACCTAAGTAGATCACCAACAGTATTTGGCCTGGATTTAGTATAGAGTGACTATAGACCAAATCCAGGGTGCTTAAAATTAGTATTATATGCCATGTGGTCTACACGATCTCGCATGTTCGGATTTTAGTATTTCACCTTTGCTTAACTTTAAATTAGTGATTAAAGTTTTTAACAACCTTGTTTTCGACATAAAAGCTAACCAAATCTTAAAGAGATCTCGATCTGCCAAGGAAAGGGATAGTTGAATTTCAATAAGCAGGCCTGTACATTTTTTTACAAACTATAAGAACCTATTAATATTGCATACAGATACAGTATATAATACCAAACAGGTAATATAGCAGAAATTTTTTAGATACAGAATGTAAAAGTCATATAGAAGGACTTCACTGTTTTAAAATATTATTTTATAATTTTGAGTTAAAGAAAACACACATAATATATTTAGTAACTGTAAATTTCTAAAACTGATTATAAAGACTTAAGATTTTTTTTTTAACTTTGGATAAATATGTATTACAAATTATGAAAATATTACATAGACGATATTAGAGCCAACAATTCTATCTGTTTTATACAAATTCTCGTCTAACTGCATCACTATGAACCGTCCTATGAGATTCATTCCTGATAGTATATCTTGCATCATACTGAAGATCTCTTACAAGTTTTTTCTCTAATCTGCATAATTTGACATTCACTTTTTACGGGAATTGAAACTCTCTTGGTGTAGAAACTTCGTAGTCTGGGTTTCGAACCCCAGACAGAAAGAGAGCCACCGTCGAATTAATTATACGATTCGGTTCTCGGTATATGCGTGATTAACTATTAAATCACTATCATGCTATTTGAAACCCTACTCGTCTAACTCTTGCCAAAGTCCAGGTATATATCATTCTCACACATGCCATGTGAACATTTGTAGCCGATGATGTGGACCTGAGTATGATTAAGGAATTATTTGGGTAGTTTCCCAATTGATATCACACAAATTTTATGATATGAGTCGCTATTATAAAGAAAAGTCCAGCAATTCTGTTTTATTCTACGCTAACAATTAAAAATATACACACCTCTATGCATACGTATAGTGACTAGT
Source organism: Eruca vesicaria subsp. sativa (assembly GCA_932364175.1). Taxonomy (NCBI): domain Eukaryota; kingdom Viridiplantae; phylum Streptophyta; class Magnoliopsida; order Brassicales; family Brassicaceae; genus Eruca; species Eruca vesicaria. The sequence continues at coordinate 16,347 of CAKOAT010128043.1, read as the reverse complement.
GTGTATATATATGTATATTATTCTATTAATCATTCTCATTCATAAAGGTTTGACATGCCCACACCTCTATGCATACGTATAGTGACTATATGTGTGTAAATTGTGACATTAAAGTATGTGTTTGTATCTGTATTTATATAATTGTTGTTTGTATGTATGACATATTTAATCAAGTAGGTAAGTGTACGTTTATGAAGAATTTTGTGGATATGGCACATATAATGAAGCATATGTGCATCAGTGCATGTATATATATCATTAGTTTAGGTGTTAATGTATGTATTTCTTAATTCACATATACACGAGAAAAATATGATTCGACATGCATGGTGCAATTCATATAAGTTAATTACTTTATAAAATATCAATGTATATGGTACACTTTCTGCTGCATTTTTTTTAGGCACACGACGTTATTTAACTAATTCAAGGAATTCTAATCGGTTTCCTACAAAATTGTATATCCAATAGCTTTGTTTGGGGATTAATTTTCCATTTCATGAATCTAATAAACAAATTTACATTAGTTTGACAATATATCATTCTTGAATTAATCCAGTTTACCAAGAATTTGTGCATAGAATGAACATCAGCAAGATCCCTGTTCTTCTATTTACATAGTTTTCTCAAGAAAATTAGTGTATACATTAGGGGATTTATTTGCATTTTTGTCCTTAAGAGTTATTTTGTCCTTAACTATAAAGTATAAACCAAACGAATTATTTTTCCTTTTTTGTAACTGACCAAACAAATTATTTATCAAGTAGTTTCCAATTTATGTTTGGACCCAAAACCTGTCGCGTTAGAGAAAGAGACCCCACGATTCCTAAATGTTGCCGGCTGTCTCCCTCACATCCTTTGGTTTTTATTAATCACACTGTTTTAGTTAATCTCTGCGAACCGGTCTTTAATATTCTCATTAAAGGATCCACTTTTATATGATAAGTACAAGTTAAGCCCGTCATGAACCATAATCATCATCCATTTTTATGTAATCTTTTGCAGAATATAATAAAAATCTGACGGATTAAATCGTCTGCGAAGCTTTAAATAAGATTCGAGGGAGAAATAAATGGAGTGATGTGGGAACTGATCCGTACGAAACGTGGACCCCTACAAGATAGTACAGTACGTGGAAGACAGAAGTCATTCGTGTAGTAGTTAGTAAAACGTCGGGATATAGTTAAACCAGTGACCAAACACTTACACTAAGAGCTTGAGAATATACTATTAGTAACGGAACAGTTACTGTCTCTACGAACCAACGAGGAAGAGAATATCTCTTTGGGGTTTTATTAAAACAGAGTTCAGAGAGAGGTCAGTTATGTTTTGTCTATTACCTCTCTTAGCTGCTGCATTTAATGACTTTGTGCCTCTTCCACCAAACAATCAAATATTTTCTCACATCTTTCTATCATTTTTTCTGATGCTAGTTAAATACTTTAATTTATCTATTTTGTAGATTAGGATACATTTTAATCTAAAACTATACTCAGGGAAACATATCTATACAACTCAAGAATAATGTTTGCAATAGAAGAAAATAAATTAAAAGAAATATCAAACTTAAAGTGATATCAATTAATCCTGTAGTATTTAGTTAAAGTTCTAGCTCTATGAAAACGAGCATGGTATTAGAGTTGTTAGCAATGAAGTGATCCAAATAGGATTTGTTGTGAATCCAAAAAGTAGGATATGATTTGAAATGGACCAAAAGTAACATGATAATGATAATGAGTGTTTTATGTGAAACTTTAAGATATTTGTGATTTTGATCTATGCATTTTATCTTATAGCCACATAAATACGAGATCATGTTTTAGATATCAGTTGAATATTCAGATAGATGATCTTTTATGAACTATATTTCCTTATAATGATTAGATTGGATTATCTTATTAATAAAATAGAAAAAATATAAGATATTTGAAGGAGGCGGGATTGGGACACCAATATGTTTCATGTTCGATTCACCTGCTGCACTAAATTAAATCACAATTATTTTAATTATTTAACACGGATATGAATTCATATTTTAGAACATATTTGAATGTTCGGAAAGAAAAATTATTTGTGGATTGCATTTTCCTTTGAGAGATTAATCTGAGTTTTATCATAAACCTAAGATATCTCCAAGTTTAAAAAAAAAAAAAAAATCAGTCTTATTTTTAACTTGTCTTTAGTTATAAACTTATGAATCGTAAAGAACTAGAATTCATAGTTCGACGAATACAATAATTTCATTATTCATGTTAAAATAAACAAAATATTAATACAAACCAATAAAAAGGAATTTTCTCGAATAATTTTCATCTTTTCAAAACGTGTTTTTATGGTAGCCAAGTAGAGGAGCAAATGGACTACGCGCCAGGTGTAACATAGGCGTTGGGCATATTTATGTTCGTCCATTTTAAAGCTTGCGAAACAAAATTAAACTAAATATAATTGTGCATGAAAATTAAGCTACGTTTCGCTTTTATTTCCCATTCGTTGATGTTCAAAACATTAAATCGTTATCAGCAGTTATTTACAACTGGGGTGATTTTTTTAACTGGTTTCAGAAATTGAAAGGTAACAACTAACAAGTATTGTAAAGAACGAACACTTTTATCGTATAAGCATATAATCAAACAAGTTATTTAAATCGGGAATAATAGTTTGGATCAAAGTGCCTTTAGCACAAACAAACAATCAACGTAAATTGAAGAAGAATAGCCTTTCACTGTAACCCATCCACAAGATTTAAGAGAAGTAGTAACGTCTAAGATGCAGTTTCGTCCCATAAAAACGGTTCAAAGTAACAAAACAATATTCAATTTAACCACACACAACATGGAGGAGGTGGAAAAAAATTAGGTAGATGGAATATCATATTTGCATAGATATAGAACAAACCAGTTTTCTTGGATTCGAATCCAAAACATGGAACGTAACATAATACGAAGCCACACAATGCCAACAACATCCTAGTACATAGGTTGGGTCCCTTCCAGCCCAAGCTTCTGGATCGTCTCTAATGATAATTAGGCAGATCCATAGCCTGTATATTATAATCATATCAAATCATTAGAAAAAAAAACTGATCATAATAATTAGTATTACTGTATACCTAATTATCTATTGTTTATTAACCTATGACTGAAACATTAGTCACTAAATTTTTAAAATCCATATATTTGGAGGTTTGCACCATTACTAGAAGAAACAAGAAGATAGTGGGGAAGGAGGAAGCTACTACTGCTGCATCTTGAGGCACGTGACAACGTCCCACACGTGTCATAATTGCTTACGTCATCAAGGTCTCTATCTTTTATTTTTCTTCTGTTCCATTCACATGGCGTTGAAAACTGTAAACACTGTATATTTAATTATTAACCACTGTTAAAAAGAAGAAAGGTTCTCTAACGTCTTTTTACTGCTACTGCTATTTTTTAACCTCCCTCTACCCATAAATACACCTCACCAACTCTCTCGCCTCTCTCTAAACCCAAACACACTTCTCCTTCTTCCTCCTCCTCTCTCAACTTCAAGAACTTCACAATCATAAGAGTTGCATCATTTTCAGCCTGTGATGTTACGAGATTCAGACGGTGAGATGAGCTTAGAGACAACAAACTCTCCCATAAGCAGCGGGACAGAGAGCTGCAGCAGTTTCAGCCGGTTATCCTTCGACACACCACCGTCAACCATCCCGGAGGAAGAAACCTTCCTCTCCCTCAAACCTCACCGCTCCTCCGACTTCGCCTACGCAGAGATCCGCCGTCGACGCAAACACGGCCTCACCTTCCGAGATTTTCGCCTCATGCGCCGTATAGGCGCCGGAGACATCGGAACCGTGTACCTATGCCGTCTCGCTGGAGACGAGGAAGAGAGCCGGAGCTCGTATTTCGCGATGAAGGTCGTGGATAAAGAAGCGTTAGCGTTGAAGAAGAAGATGCATAGAGCTGAGATGGAGAAGAAGATTCTGAAGATGCTTGACCATCCTTTTTTGCCGACTCTTTACGCTGAGTTTGAAGCTTCGCATTTCTCTTGCATCGTCATGGAGTATTGCTCCGGTGGTGACTTGCATTCGCTTCGTCATAGACAGCCTGACGGCAGATTCTCCCTTTCCTCCGCCAGGTAATAAAAGAATTATCATTTTTTTATTTTATTTTAAGAATAAAAATTCTGATTATTTAATGAAAATTATTAAATGTATACGAACTTGCATGCATTTGACTCTGTACATCTTTTGGTATCTTCTCTTACAAGACCTGACCTGTTCTTGTCTATGTCGGCTTTTTTCAGTTCTTTGAATTGTTAAGAAGAGTCTTTTTCAACCCATCACATTAACAATTAATTATTATTTTTCTTCTGTTACTAGCTAAATTATTATTTTTCATGTTTTAATTAAGTTTTGAAATAATATTTGTAACAGATTTTACGCGGCTGAAGTTCTAGTGGCGTTAGAATATCTACACATGCTAGGCATCATCTACAGAGATCTCAAGCCTGAAAATATCTTAGTTAGATCCGACGGTCACATCATGCTCTCTGACTTTGACCTCTCCCTATGCTCCGACTCAATCGCAGCCGTTGAATCCTCCTCCTCCTCACCTGAAAATCAACCACGTTCGTCCCCTCGTAGACTCACTCGTCTCGCTAAGCTCTTCCACCGCGTCTTACGCTCCAAAAAAGTTCAAACACTCGAACCGAACCGGTTATTCGTAGCTGAACCGGTTACCGCCCGGTCCGGTTCTTTCGTTGGTACGCATGAGTACGTTGCACCAGAAGTCGCATCTGGCGGGTCCCACGGGAATGCCGTTGACTGGTGGGCCTTTGGAGTGTTCCTATACGAGATTATTTACGGTCGGACCCCGTTCGCCGCGCCTACTAATGACGTCATACTCCGTAACATCGTGAAAAGACAGTTGACTTTCCCGACGGATACTCCTGCGACTATGTTCGAGCTTCATGCAAGGAGTTTGATATCCGGGTTGCTCAACAAGGATCCGAGTAAACGACTCGGGTCAAGACGAGGTGCTGCGGAGGTTAAGGTGCATCCGTTTTTCAAGGGTCTAAATTTTGCGCTTATCCGTACGTTGACACCGCCGGAGATTCCTTCTGACGTCAGGAGACCGAAGAAAGCAGCAACGTTTAGTGGTAGGAGTAGTAGCAAACCAGCGGCGTTCGATTTCTTTTGAAACGAACGGTAGAGATTAGCGTCATGTTCTGGTCGGTGACTGACTTGTGACGATAGATGTTTTTAGCTGTACATATTCCCTTGAAGCTGTCCTTAACTTTTTAGAAATTTTTAGTTTTAATAGTATGACTTTTATATGATTATAATTAGATGACTTTCTCACGCGATTTGTAGTAGAAACTTTATAAAATCTCTTCATAATGATCAAATCTTCGGGAGTTGGAAACATCTTAGTGTGTTTAATTGTTATGGCATTACATAATGGGCCACTTGGTCAACATATCTTGCGGGTATGATTAAACTTCTTTACACCGCAATGCTTATCTCCGTAACAAGTAACTAAATACTGAATTACTTTATATTATAACTCGTCACGCCTAGACTTTTAGTACTTAAGACTGGTATAAAATAAAAAAGTAAGATTCCTCTTTTGACAATTGTAACACATGAAGTCATGTTGCACTTTTGAATATCAAAAAAGGAAGACAGAAACGTTATCCATAAGGTTAGGAATATGCTTTATGAGATCCGACCAGTTGCATGATCTCTTCTGTTTTCGATTCTCTCTGTCCATTTTTTCAAACTAACAGAACAATAAACTATTAGAAAGGTGAGATGGTTTGTTCTCTTGGTGTATAGTATGAAACGGGATCTTTCTAGTAAGATTGCATTCTCTTCAATGATTTGATTACATACATTCACTTGGCCGCAGATTTATAGATTGAAAATGTTATCCAAATTATGTTGAGAATCCTGTAAAACTATAGTGAATACATAACCAAGTAGGTGAATCGTTCAGCAACTGTGTGGGCATGTTTGAAGCATGTTCCCAACTTCATCCATTGCATAATGTGGCAGTCTAGAAACTAACAAAACCCTCTGGCCTTTGGATTGCGTAAAGAGGATTTGTCTGTAGACCTATATTCATCTGACTTAAGTGTGTAAAAACAATGCTAAACTAAGAGAAAACAGAGAGTTAAATAGATGTTTTTGTCTATCTTGTGAGTAACAAAAACAATATAGGTACTTGCTATAGTTATGTATTCACTACGTCGAGAGTTAATGAAGTTAGTACGGTGTTCAACCAACCAACCAACACTGCTTGATTTATCTATCTCTCTTATTAAATGTATGTATGTGTGAATTATGTATTCACATTAAAAAAAAATATAAAGTATCGACATTCAGACCCCTAAAGAGTACTTCTATGTATGCAAATATGAGCTTCTTTTTAAATCATAGTTTGAAATTTGACATAATATACTCAATCTGTTTCAAAATAAATAATGTCTTAAGACAATACACAACTATAACAAAGTTTACATTTTACCTTCAATGAATCATTACAATATAAATTTTAAATCAATCATTCAACTACAAAATAAAAAATAACATATTATTCGTTACATGATTTTTGACAAAGTTGAAAGTTACACTGCAATATGAAAACATATTACATGTTGAAATATTGAAAACTCTTTTAAACATCATACATATCGAAACGGGAGAATATCTATCATATAGTATATATCATATTTGTAATAATAAAAGCAAACAAATAAGTCTTTTTCTGAACACCACAATCAAATGGGTTCATATTTAAATATTTCGGCACCAACTAAAATATCTTGAAGAGCTTGTTCTTAAATAGATACGATATCTTAATTTACCAATACAGAAAAAAATTAGTAAAAGTACAAAAGGGAGGGAAGAGCTTAGTAGAACTGTAGAAGACACTGAAATTAATTGGAATGATTATTACATAATTATAAACAAGTTAATCACAACACCATGGAAGTGGTGACTAATGATAATTGTTACTTAAAAGAGAAATAAAAAGCTGAAATATCAATGATTAGACAATTCAATACAAATTGTTTTGGACAATGCATAGAAGTTTTGTCCCTCCTAAAATGTGTAAACATGGACCACAAACAAGATTACCATCACGGTATGCTATTGTTAATTAAAATTAAGTCTCGTCACAATAATTACAACGAGTTTAAAATAACTGATGCGTTTCACTGCAGTTTGAAATAAATACTATAAACATTAGCTAAAAGTCAAAGTCTCCTTATGGGGAGAGGTGCTTCTTTTGCAGACGCCGAGGTATGTAACTTGTCATTATTCCATTCTCACTCGCTTACGTGGACCCAAGAAACTTCCCATGCAGCTAATAACAGTATTTTTAAAACAATAATTGGACAACTGAATTATGCATTTTCTTTGTTCATTGGGGGTTGAATTACTTTTCATAAAGAGTTTTAAATACAAACATTAGACGACTAGATGCCGTATATGTATATGTTTAAATTGATGTTCGCAAATAAAAAGTTAATAAGTTACCACTTAGAAAATATTTATGAACAAATAAAAGTTATAATTATAGCATATAAGTACAAGGATAAGTCAAATTGCAAATGTTAATTCATACAGAATGGATGACATGATGAAAACGTATGTTAATCTTCAAATGAAATGATGATTTTGTTTAAAAGCAATCGAACAATGCTTGCAAAGCTGACTAAGAATTAGTTTATTAGAACTTATACGCACTGAGTTTTCAATGTTTTCTTTCAATATCGACGGTTTTGGCAGGATACGTGATAACTAACTTGTATATATTTGCCAGTCTTGTTACTACAAAGATACAATGGAACACATTAGGTGATTAGGCATATGTACCATAAATGATTATTTCTTGAATCATCGGACTAATGCTTGAGGAAAATGTTTGGGGCTATAAGATAGAAAATAATTGATTATAGAATAGTTGTAATTAATAATTGAGATCACATAGAATAACATGATTTCTCAGAAAATTAATAGATAAAAGAAAGAAGAGAAGTGTGACAACACATGGGATGTGCCCAACAGCACAAGAGACAGCTTCACCGGTCAGATTTATGCCAATGTCCCGCTCTTGTCCACTCTCTGCCCCACCACTTTCATTAGTAATATTACTATATAGTTAGTGTTTAATTAAATAACAATGCAATAACATGGTACAATTAATAAACAAAGTGAAATGTTATTCGTAGAAACTAATAAAATAACAATAGCTCATGTTTATACAACATGTTTTACTGAATACATATGGTACAAGAGGGCGTAAATGTTTTACTGAATAAGGGCGTAAATGTTAGCAGAATACATATGGTAGTATGGTACATATATCTGTTTTTCGAAGGAGGAAAAAGTATCTTCAACTACTGAAACGTTAATTGTTTGTGCGCGTGCATGCATATCTGTTAAATGCTTATGATACGTCCACATCTGCTCTATACTCATCGAGGTGTTCATTCTCCTCGCAGTTATACAATTATACACAAACACATGTAACATACACAATACGATACACATCTATACATATAGTTCATTTCTTTAGAAAAAGAAGACTAAGCGCCTCGTGGCGTTGAAAAAACGTAGCCACTTGTGAGATTCTGTGCCGATTACTTGCGGAGGTGAACTATGTCGGAGAAAAAGGTTGACGCGATTTCCAGTTAGCCACTCATTTATTAACGGTCACAAAGGCATCAAACATACAGTTTTTTTAGTTCTTTGAGAGAACACCTTTTCTCTTAAATTTTCTAGAATAAATACTAAATTAAGCTCGAGAAATATTTTACCAGGTAAATATAAAAAAATGTGTTTAAATCTTTAATATTCTTACAGTTTATAGAGTTTAATATTTTGTTTCCTCCTGTGGGACAATAAACTAATGTCTGTATTTTGTGTCTCCAGCTTAGTATAAGGAAGCGTTCTAGATGATCAAATATTGTCAGAATACTCTTTATATTTGAAAACCTATAATATTTTAAAATTTTTTTGTGTGTTAAAATATAATATGTTTGATATTTCTATTTGGTTTTAGTAAAACCTACATTATCAATTATTTTTACAGCTTTATCATAATTAGTTAAGTTGTTTTCAGTTTATTCTTAATGGAAATATCAATATATCATGTTCGAAATATAGGATTATAAATTACTTACTCTTTTTGAATATATATGATGTTTTAGGAGTTTTGTAATATAAAATAATCTATCTATGTAAAAGCTTTATAAAAACTGTACAACCAGGTGTTTTTACTAAAATTCGCTTAATTAGTTTTTGATAGATATTTTAAAAGTGTTTTTAGAATGATACATTTTTAATGTATGCATTAAGTTAAATATTAAATATTATTATTAAATAGAGGGAGTACTAAATAAAGCAAAAACAAATGAGGAACGTTGAGAAATACGACGCATATAAAGTCCCATTGCACGAATAGTTTTTAAACGTGACGAGAGGCCCCGTTCGGACCACCGAAACTTGTGCCTAGTCAGACCTTTGTGGTCATAGTCTTACGTGGTCTACTTCTGCAACAATTCAGAAGCAAAAAAAAAACAAATATTATTATTTTTTGTCATATATTTGATCTACAGATAATAAATAGTTATCGTCGTCTTGCGAGTTTGAAACAATTAAAATTAATGACTATTATAGTGCAATAATAGGTTAGGATAGGCCTGTGATAGATATCGTAATGTCTATGATGTGTCTGGTCAGAGTCATTTAATATTGGTTCTGACGACATTGGTACATTAGCCTATTGCCACTCACCTTGGTTCCAAAATCCAAAACCAAATCCAAATCTTTTTTGGTTCAACCATAGCAAAATAATTTGATTATTTTCGTACTAACATAACTTTATACTTGTCGATTGAAGCGGAAACCACACAATTGTTTGATTATTTTCTTTTACTGGTCCACTGTAGAGCCCATTTTATTCGTACATTATGAGGAAAGACAAAACTATATATCAAAAGTCAAAACCAGCATTTGTCTGCATACGAAATTCCAAAATTATTTTTGTATTTATTTGTTTATAGATGGTTTCAGTTTTAGATTTTTGTTAAAACTAAAAAGTAAACTTGATCAAATTAGCAAAAATATCTAATAAGGAATTCCAAATATGACGAATTAATATTAAACTTCAATTCGATTTTTTTTTTTTTTGTATTTTGCAAAAAAATAATGTATTTGGAATAGTTGATTAATAATATATACCAAATTTTAGGTTTATTATATTTTCTCTAAACTGACTGTATTTACGTTTTATAAAACAATTGTATAATCAACTGTTTAGAAGTCATCTTGTGTATGTACACTACGATAAATAATCCCAACAGGCTTTGCGCACTCAATCTCGTAAGATCCATCACAAGTGGGCCTTACTTAAGCAATTAAAAAGCCCATCTAATTTTTTTTTTATCAGCAAGTAAAAGCCCATCTATCTCCTCTTCACTATTCCAGGAAAACGCAGGAAATGAATGGATAAACCCCAAAAATCCGACAAAACTGAAAAACATCAGAATCAAACCTCAAAGAGATGAGAGAGCTCTAAGTCTCTCCCAGTTAATCGATAAACCCTTCATACAGCATCTCTTGGTAAAGCAGAAAGGTTCGTCCTTTTCTTCTCCTTCCCTCTCAAATTCTAGTATAAAGCGTTGTAAAAATGCGTAAAGATCGGATTTTTATTGTTGGGTTTATACTGATTCTAAGCATAATTGTATCTTATTTAAAATTACACAGTGAAAAGTAGAGTGTAATGGCGTCAATATCAACAACCTCCTGGCTCTATCGAGATAAAGTATGCACAGAGAGTGGAAGGCTCGGTACTTGTATATTACTGGTTAGTTCTTACACATTATTGCATGTATAGTTCAGATGTTGTTTGAAGAAATGGTTACAAAGTTGTTTAATACATGTAGAGGCAGGTTAAGTACAATTTTCCAGTAAGGAGATTACATGTTGGGGTTACTTCTAAGGATGTGTTAATGAGACATTGTGTCAACTGCAAGAAGGAGAATGATGATGGTGATGATAATGATGCAAGTGAAGGGTCTTCTAAAAAGGAAGGACAAGGATATGAGTATGTGTCTGTTGAGAGGGCTCCTTACTATAGTTACATGGATTCAACTTCTGGGAAAATGGAGCCAGCGTCCGGGGCTAGAGCTAGCATTCCAGGTGAGGACTATTGGCCTGAAGGGACATCGAGTCGGGTTAGAGCTGCTAGAGCTCCTCAACCAGCTGGTGAGTCATCGAGTTTTCCTTCTTATGGGAAGAATCCTGGGAGTAGGAGAAAGAAGAATAGAAAAGCTACTGAGGGGAATGTGAGTGTTGAAACGTATGATGAAGTGTCTGACTCTGAGGATAGCTCTGAGGAAGAGGAGAATGATGTGTCGAACGGCTTTGTTGTTTATAACAATGAGGTTGAAGGGGAGGAAGAGGAAGAGAGTGGTTTTGAGTTGGACAAGAAGCTTGGACGGCCACATCCTTTTATTGATCCAACTAAGAAGAAACAGATTGAGAAGACACTGACGAGTGATGAGAGTTGGTGGAACTGGAGGAAGCCTGAGAAAGAACAGTGGTCAAGGTGGCAAAGAAGACGTCCTGATGTTGAAACAGTGAGTCATTACAGTAATAACAAGTGTGTTTTTCTCTAATGTTTTGATCTTTTATGGTGTTTTGCTGTTTCAGGTTTTTCTCAAGGCGATGGCAGAGACAGGACAAGTGAAGCTCTATGGGAAAGAACCAACTCTCACTGAAACTTCTCTTTATAGAGCAAGACGGCATCTTTTCAAGGAAGAGAGGCTGCAAGCTGAGCGAGAGAGACTTGTAAAAGAAGGTCCAATGGCTTTTTATTCTGAATGGGTAAAAGCATGGAAGAGAGACACGTCTAGAGAAGCTGTGCAGAAGCATTTTGAAGAGACGGGTGAAGATGAAAACACACAACTCATTGAGATGTTCTCTCATCAGACAGATAGAGAATACAGGATAATGATGGGAACTGATGTTAGGATCAAGAGAGATCCTTTAGCAATGCGGATGAGGGAGGATCAAATTAAGCAAAGTATGAAACTACAAACTCATCATGGAGTATTCAGTCTTTTAGATTATTAATTTTCTTTGTTTGTTTGCAGTATGGGGTGGGGATCCGGTTTACCCGACGATTAATTACATTCAAGCTCCAGATGCGGTTATGGATTTCAGAGGACCTGATTTTCATGAGCCAACACCAAACATGCTCTCTTATCTGAAGGAGGTTTGTCTGCTTTGCTCAAAATACTTTCTTGTTGTATTTGTCTTTGGTCTTATTGTTTTCTCGTGTCTTGGTTTGATCAGAATGGCAAAGTCATCTCAAGAGAGGTGCACGAAACACTACTGGCAAAAGAGAAAACCGAGCAGGTCGAGGTATAATGACCAATCTTTCATTCTCTTTGACACAACACTCACTGAGAGATATGTTTGTATGATAAATTTTATGAGTGAAAATACAGGTGCCTGACATTGATGATGCAATGGCGCAAGCTGTTGATATTGGTGAAAACGATGTAAGTATCATCAGATCCTCTTGTTCTTGTTTCTTAATGTTACCATGCTCTGAGACATCTCTTTCACCTTTTTATGACAGGATGAAGAAGAGGACGCAGAAGAAGCAGAGAAAGACGAGAAAGTTCCAAGGAACTGGAGTGTATTGAAGAGTACCCCTGAACTTCGCAACTCCAAAGTAAAAGTCACATTCAGCTTTTGCCGTTTATATGTATATAAATGTGTGTATTAATGTTACCTGTTTGGGATTCTGAAACAGCCTAAACCGAAGAAGGAAGGTCGAATGTCTATAGACGAAGCTGCGGATGATTCTGAGAACTTAACCGATTTTCTCATGGACTTTGATGAGGAGGCTGATCCTTGAGCCGTTTTTGTGTGTTGTCTTTACAGTTCAGACTTGAGTGTAAAGAACTTTAGTTGTAAACTTAGAAGATTATGTGTTTAATTCACTCAATGATTTTTGGAATTTCATGGATGGATAAATCACACAAAGTAGTACTTGAACAAAGATCATTGTATTGAGTTTAATGTTTAATAGTGCAAACGGTTTGTTTCAGCGTATGAAGATGGTTTCAAACGGCCTAAACCACATTCACAAGAAATTGCAGAGAATGATTTCACAAGCACTAGCAGTGTCACTGTTCTTCTTTTCATTTATGTTTTGTTTAAAATGAAAACCACTTCTTGTCCAACAAATCATTTCGTGAAAAGAGTTGAACAAAAAAAACAAAATCCTACAAATGGAATCGAATGAAATTGTAAGTTATGACAATTGTTTGTATTGTGTATCTTCACTTGTTTCTGGAGATGACTCTATGGGTCAAGTCAATAAGTGCACGCCTCGATCTCTTGACATCTTCATCGTCTGTTTCAGGTAGAGACCCTATTGCTGCTGCTGCGAGATTTGCATGCTCTATAGCCAACTCTCTTGTCCTTTGTATTCCCTTGCTCTTCCCAAGATACTCTAAAGCCTGGATTTGTTTTTATGTGATATAAACATAAGAAACTTCGAAAATGTATTAGGAGAGTTGTTTCTTTTAAACTTACAATGTCAACATTTGTTGGATCTTTTTCAAGCTGATTAACAACTGTGCGTAGTTGTGGGAACTCCTCCATGGCAAAGAGAATTGGAGCTGTTATGATTCCATGGCTGATATCCGATAAGGATCCCTTTCCAAGAGAAGCTGATGTGCCAGTGAAGTCAAGAACGTCGTCTATCAATTGGAATGCCAATCCCTGCAAAACAGAAACTAATCAAACATTGTGGACAAAAGACTAGTTGCAAGGGAGACAACATTTTTGCAGAAAGATGATAGATAACGAACCAGATTCTTCCCGTACTCATAAGCTAACATGGCAACTTCTGCTGATTGTCCAGCGAGTAACGCGATTGCTTTGCAGCTATTTGAGATTAGTGAGGCCGTCTTATAATATGTCTTCTGCATGTAGTAGTCCATGCTGTAGCCATGAAAAATTATTCATTTTTTTGCATGAACAATACTAGAAGTGTTATAAATAGGAAAGTCTATACTTGTTTTTGATTCTGAATCATAATTTGGCAGCATACAGTGAAAGGGGGAAGTAAGATATTTACCTATGACGCTGATCGGTTGTGCTAGTCATTTGCATGGTTTCACCGGTAACAAGATGTTCTACAACAGTTGCAAGTAACGATACAACCTACAAAAAAGAGAAATAATAAAGCAGGATAGCTTCCAAGACGTAACAGTCCTTAGGATTAACGATACTAATTCGAAAATATATCTTAAGGCAGGTTTTATTTGCCTATGAACCACCGTATCTTGAAAAAAATAGTAGTGAGTTCTTGAACAAGTTTACAAATGGAAGGGCATATGTCTAAGTTTTCTTACCTCTGTGTTTTTTAGAGCAGCAAGAGCCACACAAGCCCGAGAGAGCAAAAAGTCTCCTGCTAATACCGATATCTACAACGTGAAGTCAATAGTGATCTTAGTATCTAGTTGCAGTATTATCGCGAAAATACAAAATTAATCATGTCTAAAATGGTAGAAGCTACAGTCAAGTAATTACCTTGTTACCCATTACAAAGTTTAAGGAACCAACACCACGCCTTGTATCGGCATCATCCAAGACATCATCGTGCAGTAGACTTGCAACCTACATAGATAGGAATTATTAGCTGAAGGATACTGGATCTTGATGTTAAATGACTGTGATGAGTTAAGAGTATAGTTACTAACATGTATCATTTCAGTGATTTCAGCAATACCCCGTTGCCTTACGCGTAATTCAGATGGGACTATATCTGCTGATTCAGCAGCCAATGCGTCTGTTACGCGTACATTCAGAGCAGTCGCCATCAACAGCAAAATCTATAAACATAAAACCAGAGCAGTTATGATAGCGAGAGAGAGTAAAAATGATTTCATAACATATAAGATGAGAGTATGGTCATATTACAGTTGGACGAAACTGTTTGCCTTCCACACCCCTTTTGAAGAAGTATTCAGCCGCAGAGGCAAGCTTCGGAACCTGGATAGCCAGATACAGAAAAATTATATGGAATCTTCTTCAGAGCAGAAAATTTGCTTCTTTCGCTTCTTAAGAGGCTACATACCTCGGCAACTACCATGGCTCTTAACTTATTACTAAGAAGTGACAGCTCATCGGCTACAAGCGAAAACGGATCAAGCTCCTCCTAGTAAAGGACACTCTTACTCTTTCAGCAGTCAGAAAAGAAGCGGAGCAGTTCGAAATATTTCAGCATAACTCAAGATTAAAAAACAAGGGCCAATGTCCAGTATATGTGAAAGTTGAACAAGCGAGGATAAACGTAATAAGCTCGTCACGGGGATTCAATGTAAATGGTGGAAACAAAGGAGCAAAGTGCAAACCTCAACAACAGAGCTGCTCTGGTGATAGAGTTGATGTCTAAAGCTCCCAAAAACAGGAGAAGTCAATGAATAAGTAGTACCTCTGCAAACGTAACCCTACTAAAACATTACAAAGAGAATTAACACATTGGTTAGGTCACCGAATTCTACGCAACAGATGAAATTTTAGATATTTTAAACAATTTTCAAATCATTTTCTTATCTTAATCTCCACCCATCTCACAAATAGATACAGGATAAAAAAACGGACCTTATGTATCCAAATAAAAAAGAAAAACTTTTTTCAGTATAATGAGAAAGTAAAAAAGAGAGGATTAGCTTTAGGATTGATTACTACTATATATACTCCAACAACAAAACTATAATGAGTTTCAACTACAGTAGTATTCATAGACACAAAGGGCAAAACTCATTTAAACAAACACCCTAATTTGATAGATAAATCACACAATAAAAACACAACCTTTATCCAATAAACTTCATTGGTAATAAAATGATTATAATCAAATCGAAAACTGCAACTTCCTAATACTAGATTAAAATAAATCAGAATAAAACAGACCCAAAATGCAATCAATAACCTTGTGTGAAGATTCGGAACAAGAAGACGAGTGACCCTGATGGGAGATGATGGGTAAGTGATTCGAGGCGACAAGAGATCGAGAGGAGGAGCCATAGAAGCTGCGGTTTCTCAGAATCTTCCGAGCAATACCCCTCGTGAATATCATCTTTTTTCTTATTTACAGATCCGAATAACAGAGGAAGATAGAGAGGAACCAAAGACTTTGTTCGATTTGTAAAATCCGAACCGAGAAAAATAAAAGCAGCTGACTTTTATTCTTTCCTTTCCAAGGGGATGTATAAAATTAAACCATTTGTTTAATGACGAAGAGGAACCTCAGCCATGAAAAT
>CAKOAT010127932.1:79750-131028 GCA_932364175.1 Eruca vesicaria subsp. sativa | reverse complement strand
AGGTAATAAAATGATAAAGAAATACAGAAATAAAATCTGATCTTCTTAGAAAATATATATAAATAACACTTAATCTAAAGTTTAATGTGGAATATATATTTTAACTTGATAACAAAGATGAACATTATATATTTTCTAAGAAGATCATTGATATATTTGTTTGAAGTTTTTAGCCATATTTTTATTTGGTGCCAAAAAAGAAATTCAGAACGATTCCTATTCTCTTCCATTTCATCACTGTTGATAATCATGCATTTTTAATTTTATATACTTTTTCCCATCTGACATTATTTTCTAAATTTACTGTACAGAAACTATTGAGTACAACTAAAATTTTTGTTGAGTGTAGTTATACATTAAAATGAAGAGGATACAACTATGCTTACCCTATAACAGGAGGTTTCACGTGGCATTCAAATGTAGCTTTCTTTCCATTGTCAAGAGCTACAAACTTGTTTTTCCTGTTGTATTTTGTTCAAACATCAATCAACCATAAGCTGAGGTATCCTTATAGATAAAATGAACAGAAAAAATTAGTCCCCAGACCTGAATTTCAATGGATAAGTACTAGATCTTCTCGATGAGAGTGTTTCCTGGACAGAATCAGCATGTGTGCTAATTCTATGTAGCGTTGTATCGAAATTTTGAGCACCTAATAGAAAGAAATACACGTTAACCATATAGAAACACATAATATACATTAAAATGATAAAAAGGAGATAAGTTTGTCTAATAGTTAATACCTGTGACGCCTATTTGTAGACGTGATGCGACAACGGTATCTACCGGAACATTTTGCCACATAACCATAGAGGGTGGAACCGGAACTTTGAAAAAAATCTATGAAATGAAAAATAAAAACAATCTCTTGAAAGCAGTAACACGCACAGCACGATAATAAACCCCCCCCCCAAAAAAAAAGTTTCGAGATTTGGATTGAAACTTAATTCTTGAAATTTAATATAAAATAAATATCTCCGTCTTTCTTAAACTATCAACATAGTTATTCATAGATAGAAGAAAGAATGAAGACTAGTTGGTTGGAAAAATGGAAAAGCCTATGTGTTACCTCATCAAAATTTTGCGGCTCAATAGTCGACACCACCATCACTTTTGCTATGCCAGGCCTCTTTGCCTTGATAATGCCATAAGGCGACACAGATATAATNTAGGATTTTGGGAAAGGAAGATCAAGAGAGAGAAAGCTTGTGATTAGCTGACCTCCTGTCACAATCAGCTGCATCTCCTGACAAGAAGAAGGATTCCAAGGGAGTAGAATCTGAGGTGTGCCATCTCCAATATTGTTCGACGTGAATTGCACTTGCTCACAAGCCCTGGGCAGATCCTGCCAGAAAATAAACAAGTCAGTGAAATTGTGAAGGAAAAAAAGAATGAAAGTGTTGTCAAGAAAGAACATATCTCACTCTTGACGATGATGTTTCTCCTACAAAAGTGAGGAACAGGAGGAAAAGGAAAATCTCTAGCCAGACCATTTCCGGTACTACGTCAACAGAGCAGACAAAAAGAAAGAACTTAAGAAAATAAATATTTTTTTATTAATGAATTGAGTAGTAATAATATATACAAGGAAAGTCAAGGGGGGGGGGGAGGGGTAGAATATCAAATATAGATAAATATTTGACAGGTGTTCAAAAAAAAAAAATAAGATAAATATTTGACAAACATGGTACAGAATAATATTCTTTGATAAAGCAAAAGAAGAAAAAAATATTTTTCAGATCTTATGGGTTGGTGGATTGATCCTTCCTACAAAAGTTAACATACATGCTAAGTTGTTGTTTTTTTCTGCCTTAATTTCATATTTAGTTGCAAGAGAATAAAACTTGTTTTTTTTCTATCTTAATCTTATATATTAAAAGAGAATTCATGACTTCACTTCATGCATGATATTTTAAAATGGACCATCTAATAGAATTTATGACATTACATTATTCAATCATTAATAACATTCATTAGATTCACTAATAACATTTATTAGGATAAGACCCGCGCCTTACGCAGAATGAAGTTATTATTTTTATTATGTTTTGGAAAATGAAACAAAAGTTCGGTTTCATCTAGATTAAGGATGTTCAATCTGGATATCGGGTTTCAGTATTTTGGTTATTAAAATATAACTACTATTCTAAATCCATATTTACTTTAATTTAATTTGGTTTATATATTGGTTTTCAGTTTATTCAATTTTCTACCAAAATACATCACTATTTAATTTGAAAACATTTGATATATTATAAAAAATAAATAATATGATCATATTTAGAGTCATATTGTCAAAAAGTCATTTATTAAAAAAATATTATATATTTAACTAAAAGAATAAAAAACAAAAAAAAAGGCTTCTATGATCTAATAAAATGATCAAATCTAGAATTAATATCAAATCTCTAAATTTTGAAAATAAAAATAAAAAACAAAACAGAAGCATGAAAGAAAAGTTTTTATATTCTTCCATATTTAGTGTTCATCAAATTAATATGTCTTCGATTGAACACAACTCTGTTTGTTTAAAGATTAAAAAAAATTGTAAAGAATTTTAACTAATTGTTTTCCGTCAAATTTATAACTTTTACTTCAATTTATTTTTTATTAAAAAAATAAAAAAAGATTAAAAAAAAAGACGAAGAAAATAAGAAGCCTCAGTTGCATTAAATTGTTACTTAATTATATTTCAAGTGATTCAAATGATTTACAAATCATAATTATAGTTCAACTCATGTAGCAAATATATATACATATTTACATCTTTCAGTTTAATCGATTATAAATCAAACCATATCCAAATCTTACGGTTTTTATAAAATCACATACATTCGGTTTGTATGGTATATACCAAAATAACCATATTATCGATTGTGTTAATATCTTTAAAAATAGAAAATTTAAAAAAAATAACTAATATATTTAAATCATTGATAACAAAAAATTTTAATGTGAAAAATTTAATATGTTTATAATTTATAAATGTTCTTGAAAATTCATTGAAATTTTTGAAATTAAAATAAGTATGTAATCTTATATGGTATATAGTTTAATATATATATATATATATTATTATTATTATTGAATGATACTTTTTACTCATATGGTTTTAAAATCATGTGTATCTTTTTATAATAAAAATATTAAACTATTGATCATTAATTTTTAACATAATAATTTTAATAGTTTTAGTCATTTATTCTTGGTTTATTTTAAATTCAAAATATAACATATACGGAAAAAAATCTAAAGTTTAATTTTATAGCTAATTTGATTGTTTGATTTATTTTAATAATATAAAATTAAAGAAAAATGATGGAGGAGATACAAATTGTTATCAAATATTTATTATTAGAAACATTAATTGTTATATATATATATATATATATATATATATATATTTGTCATTTATGGTAATTCTGTAGCTTTTATTTAAGGAAAGTAAAATAGTAATTATATCTAGCAGGACAATCATAAATGCTCTTATCATAAATATCATATCATATAGTTTGACCAACAAATATATCTAGTGACATATAAAAATCAAATGTCGACCTACTTATTTTTCAATTGAATGTAATTGACTACTTAATTGAGTGACACGTAAGCATGTGCTCTTTTTTAATTATTACAAAATTGAGGTTACAATTTTTCAAATGTCTCTCAATTAATATATAGGGGATTGGACTTACTTAGAAATTTTATTGGACTAATAAAAATTAGATGATCCATTGGATTTATAGATATTATAACAAAATATATGTTTAAATTAAACGTATATAATTTAATATTATAATAGTATAAGTTAATTATTTATATATTTTTGATGTTAACTTTAAAAATTAATGTTAACTTTAAAAATTATATAGTTTATTTTTAAAAATAACAAAATCATCATTTTCTAACAATAATTAATCTAGACTACATAATAATTCATCATTTTTGATATACACACCTTTTATAATATATACCATTTTAGAAGTAAAAAAATATTTATATAAAAATAAATGAAAACAAATAACCGCGCGGTTGCGCGGGTTGAGATCTAGTTTCATATTTAATTGCAAGAGAATAAAAAAAATACAAAGTTTTTTGGCTTAGAGTTTTGAAACTCAAATTAAGTTCTGCAACCCAATACAGACTGAGACCCAAAAATTCAAGATGACACGATCATTGGTTGAAGCCGAAGAACTAGAGGATTGCATGTCAGAAAAGAGGGAGTAGAAATTTCAACAGAGAACAAAGAAGCAGCAATGAATCCTCACTTCTCTTACAAAGTCTACTCTATCTAAATGGGGGCCGTAATGGTCCTCGATGCTGTAAACACGGCGTTGTGTGATATGACTGATTCTTTTTTCTTTTTTTGAAATAAGAAAAACCAGAAAAGGGACCGACCATATCAAATGTAGAATCCCAGTGGCATTAGAACGCTGAAAGGGTCATTTCGTGGGAATGTCTCAGCCATTCGTTTTATGCAGTCTTTCAGCCAGACATGGTCTCCAAAGCCATATGCTTATTTAGAAGATCATTCAGCAGTTTCATCGCAGGACTTGCTTTATGTTGTAAGATTCTCTCTGGAATAAGCCTTACAGATAGATATAACGATTCACTTTTCAACATTTGCCTCTAGACCCAAAAATCCCCAAGTAGCTGGAGGGAGACGCTAATACTAAGATAAAAGTTTCATGACACAACAATAACGATCACAAAAGAGTAGGATATCTTCCAAGTTTTAAACATATATAGCATCGGCAGCTCAAGATCTTGTATAGAAAACAACAACCCACAAAAGCATATATATACCCTCGACTCTGTATCTCTCAAAGCTGGAAACTTTTCATTTGTTTGCAGTTACACTTCTCTCCAGTTTGTAACCATTTTGATACATTTTCCTCAAAGCTTTCATTTGTGTGTGTGTGTGCCGGTTCATGGATCTGTCTTCTTCAGTTTCTGCAGCGGTTCAACTTCGTCATCTCTTGGCAGGGATGGCTGGAGAACCGAGTCTGCCGTTTTTCAAAATAATTGTGTAAAGCTCCAAGGATAAGAGCTTCCGTGTCTGGGATGCTACCACCCGAACTGAATTTAAGACTTTCCAACTAGATAATAATAGTGTAACGCTCCGACCACTCACAGCTAATTGGCCATCCACGTCCGCTCTCTCGGTTCGTGGGCCCATCCCATTCCAACGGCCGGTCCATTAATTTTGTAAGGATCTAGAGTCATGTTTACTGACCCTGCAATCACCCCTTGACCTTTCTCCGTGTTTTGGCCTCACATACACGGTATCGAAAATCACTTTCTGATCCCATCCTTAGACTACTCCAGATCAAGCACGATTAACTCTGAAATTCTCTCTGGATGTGCTCCCGAAAAGGCAAGTGCACTTTAATGACAGAGGTACTCAAATCAATTCTTTTAAGTATTTCCGTATATCAGAATTCAGGATGTTACAAATAGATTATGGATAGTTGCAGTACGTCCTGAGAAGAATCTACTAGAAGCCGGACGCGACGATGGCATGCACGTGGTCGAACTTGAAAGACTACGTCCTGCATTTGCTTTGATTATGGATTTTTTTTGTTATATGTCAAGGATAAATCTTTGTGGTTCTAAAATTATTCAACCAAGATATATGGCCCATTTACTGCTCCAAGCTTGAATCAGAGTCCAAGGATTATACAATTACAAGTGGACGGAGAAGTCAGTGTTGATGTGCTCCGATCTTGATGGTGGTTCTTACGAGTTGCACGTCCTACCAAAAGATGGTATTAAAAATAAAGATGTAAAGAGGGGGAGTGGTGGTTATGCAGTATTCGTAGGCGCTGATGGGTTTGCTATTCTCGATAAAAGTGCCAGTGAGTTGCTAGTGAAGGATCTAAAGAACGAGGTGGTTCTCAAGACCCCCCTGCCTATCTTCACATTTGCTATCTTCTCNCTTACGAGTTGCACGTCCTACCAAAAGATGGTATTAAAAATAAAGATGTAAAGAGGGGGAGTGGTGGTTATGCAGTATTCGTAGGCGCTGATGGGTTTGCTATTCTCGATAAAAGTGCCAGTGAGTTGCTAGTGAAGGATCTAAAGAACGAGGTGGTTCTCAAGACCCCCCTGCCTATCTTCACATTTGCTATCTTCTCCGCTGGGGTAGAAATCTGCTTCGTACATCTGAGGATAAAGTGGTTTTATTTGACATTTTTGTTCTTGGTGAACTTGAGTCACGGTTTTGTTATAAGGTATGTTGTTTGGTCCAGTGATATGGAGAGTGTTGCTTTGCTCAGCAAACATATACTAACATTCTTGCCAGCAATAAACTTGTCCTCCAGTGCACGCTCCATGAGACAAAACGTGTGAAGAGTGGAGCTTGGGATGAAAATGGTGTTTTCATTTACACTACTTCAATTCATACCAAGTACTGTCTTCCGAATGGAGATACTGGAATCATCCGAACCATGAATATCCCAATCCATATTACCAAGGTTTTTGGTAATATAATCTTTGGCTTAAATCGGTATGTGAAAAACTGGGAAATTAACATTGACTCAAGTGAGTACATGTTCAAGCTTGCGCTGCTGAGAAAGAGATATGATCATGTCATGAGCACTTTTAAAAGCTCCCAGATTGGCTACCTGCACCAGAAAGGACTCCCTGACGTTGCCCTCCATTTTGTTGAAGAAGAAAGGGTCCGATTCAACCTGGCTCTTGAAAATGGCAACTAAAGTGTAGCCCTTGCATCAGCTACAAAGATTAACGAGAAAGAATACTGGTATAGACTTGGAGCGGAGGCTCGTCGCCAAGGCAACTCCGGAACTGTTCAGTTTCCGTACCAGCAGACAAAGCACTTTGACAAGTTATCATTTCTTTATCTCATTACTGGCAATTTGGACAAGCTTTCGAAGTTTATGAAGATTGAGGAAGTGAAAAACAACATAATGAGTCAGTTTCACAATGCTCTCTACTTGGGAGATGTTAAAAAACGTGTTATAAGATACTTGAGCAGTGCCGGGTGCATTTGCACTACTAGGTCCAAAAAAAATTACAAAATTTTAGCTAGGGATTTAAGGCTTTTTTCCAAAATCGTAGGGCCCTTTTTCATGAACTTCCTTTTAATTTTATTACAAAAGTAAGTTTTGCAAATCAGTTTTGCACAGGGTCCACATCAAAACTGAGCCGGGCCTGTACTGGAGAGTGCTGGTCATTTGCCTTTAGCTTATATCACTGCTTCGGTTCATGGTTTAAAGGATATTTTGCTGTGAGACTTTCTGTTGAGCTTGGAGACAATATCCACTCATTGCCTCAAGGGAAAACTCCATCGCTTCTAATGCCACCAACTCCCGTCATGTGTGGTGGTGATTGGCCTCTTCTTAAAGTCATTGGCGCAGACGCTACTCTGTCTCAGTTCCGGTGATTGATAGGATGCTACATGAAGAGCAAACTGAAGTCATTGCTGAATATAACAGTAAAAAAAAAAAAGACACATAAGGAGATGTGGTGATTAGATAGTCTAACGAGGAATAAGTTTGTGACGAAGAGATACTTAGGATAGAAGAATGACGTTTTCTTTCAGCTAGCTTTTTACTTGTTCAAATAAGAAGTTGATAACTCCACTTTTCGATATTCCAGTTTGTGAGGATTCCAGTTGAAAAGAAAAACAAAACAAAAAAGCTAGTCTTAACTACCAACAAGGTTTTTTTTTGTTTTGAAGAGGGACCCATCAAAAGCTAGTTCTTTTGTTCTTGTTGACAGTATTCTTCTTGAATCAACAATCATCAAGAGGAATTTTTTTATTTTTCTTGTTAATCACCGAACACCATCTCGCCCAAACCGTGATAACAATGACCAACAAGGAGAGACTCAGTGGCCTTGAAACCGGCCTTGGGATGCTTTAGTCAATCCCTTTGCCTTAACACGGACCAACACACCTCACATTAAGCTGGAGTTTCCAAAATTCAGTGGCAGAGATCCTACAGAGTTGATGATAAGGCAAAACAGTACTTTGCGTATCACGGGATGCCTGTGGAACAAAGAGTGAACTTTGCTTCTTATCACTTATCAGCAGAGGCAACCAATTGGTGGCAGGAAATTTACAAGGCTAGTGGCATCAAACTATACTAGTACCATGGGAGACATTCGAAACATAACAATGGACACGGTTTGGTCCAATTAACAGCGAGAACTTCGACAAATCACTTTCACACATACGTCAGAAGGCTCCAGACTACAAAAGGAGAAACGCTGGAGCAATCCAAGGACATACTCTGAGCTCGTTCAGCACTATAACTAACCCCCAATCTATTCCTGCAAATTCCTTCTCCCACAATGAGAGACAACAACTAGAGCCTCCAAAAGTTAACATGGGATGATATGAAGAAGCAGCCCGGCTTGGTATTATGTTTTAGCTGCAACGATAATTTCTTTCCCGTTCACAAGTGTAAGCAACCAAAACAAGTTATGATGGACGATTTATTTTATTACTATCTATCTATTAACTAGGTGATTTTCCCGTGCTCATGCACGGATATGAATATTCATAAAAGTAAAATTTTATAATAATTCATTTATATTTAATTTTAGTTTTAAATCAATTTATATGTATAATTTATATTAATAAATATTATATTATTATAATTATACATATAACTTAATTTGGATGTATTATTGTCAGTTTAATTATTTTTGGATCAATAGTCGGTTTGGTTATCAATTTGGTATATTGTAGGTATAATTTGTATTAATAATGTTATATTAATTTAATTATATATATAATTTTAGGTATGTTATATTTCATCAGTTTTATTGTTTTTACGGTTGATTTAGTTATCTTTTGGATATATTAGATTCTATCTATTTTTCTAAATTCAACTATAATCTTTTTTATCCTCAATATATTAAATTTTTGATTAATCGTCTTATTTGCATTTATGCCGGTTGTTATTTTAAAAATATAAGTATATCTAGTAAGAGTATGTATAACTTAAGATTTTTATGCTTAGAAAGAAAAAAAATAGAAACTAAATTGTCTGATTCTAAATTACATACATGCGTAACTAATAAATTTTTGGAAGCTTATGAACACATATCAATATTTACAATATTTAGATTGGTTGGATGGTAAACAGAAATTTATTTTAAATAATTTTAAAATAAAGATTCTGATTTGCTTAAGTATTTTGATTATGGTTATATTAAGTTCCACAAACATAAAAACAGAAAATAAAAAATCCAAAGAATTATTAAGCAAACATATAAATCTAACTATTAAAATATAATATATATACTTTGTTAAATTATATAGTGTTATGATGTTTTAAAATAATTGTAGTTATTTGATCAAAAAATGTTTATTATTAAAATTTATTTTTAGTTTTGTTTTTAATATCTCTTAAAATATGCAGTAAAATTGAAAATTATATTATATAAGTAAAATAGAATTTATATTTTTTTGCTGTAATTGTAAGATATTATAGTCAAATAAATATACTAAAAATAAAATAAAATATTTCAAGAATATTAATTGTAATTTGTTTTTGTCAATTAAACATACATTAGTTTATCTTACTTAATTATTATGTAATCATCTAATAAAATAGAAAGATATATACAAAAATAATAATTACTTTGAAAATATATATATTTATTGTTTAAAATTATTTTTTTAAAGAAAAAAATATTTCTTTTTCTAATATCAAGATTAGTTGTGTGAATTTTTTATGGAATCACATTATATACAAATATTTTTTCATCTAATAATATATAGATATAAAGTATTTTATTACTTCAAAAGTATATTTTATGTTATTTAAAATATATTTAAATTAAATATTACTATTTTGTGAACTTTCTTTTTTTATGAAACCATATTTATATATACTTGTATTTGAGTTTTTAAATAGATTTGTAAACTTTATAAATGTTTCCTTTTTATTTTATATTGTTATTTGGAAAATTTTTAAAAGGAAATAATAATATTTAAATATATTTTAAAATTTATTAAGGGTATCATAGTAATCAACCAGTGTGAGAGTTAATGTGAACGCGACACATAAGAAAGTGACTTCTCAAATAATATTATAGAGATATCTATTGTTTTACTTATTTTCAGGCCGTCTTAAACAATTTAATAACGCAAAACATTGAATATTTTTATCATTTTATAAATATCCGCTTATATTTTCTTTATTGCATTTTTTCTAAGTAGAAAGAGTAGAAATGGTGCTATTGAAAACGGTCTTAGCAGCGATGCCGACATATTCACTATCATGCTTAGCTCTCCAAAGTCGCTTTGTAAACAGATCCAATCGGTTCTCACTAGGTTCTACTGGGACATGAAACCGGAACAGCAAAAAATGTGTTGGGTTTCTTTGGACAAACTCACTCTACTAAAAGGAGCAGGGGGTCTAGGTTTCAAAGAGATTGAAGTGTTCAATGATACCTTATTGACAAAGCATACATGGCGTCTATTTAATAACCCATTGTCTCTACTGGGCCGAACACTTCTCAACAGATATTGTCTCAATGATGGTATCTTTGAATGCACTGCTCCAAACTCGGCCTCCCACGGATGGGCAGGAATCCTTGCAGGCCGAGAAATTCTAAGAAACGGTTTGGGATGGATAATTGGTGATGGCAGGAGTATTCGTGTGTGGAGCGATAACTGGCTGTCTACAACCCAACAAAGCTGCCAATAAGCCCATCACTCATGGAATGCAGAACATGATGGTTAGTGATCTCTT
The DNA here is from genome assembly GCA_932364175.1 of Eruca vesicaria subsp. sativa. Classification (NCBI taxonomy): domain Eukaryota; kingdom Viridiplantae; phylum Streptophyta; class Magnoliopsida; order Brassicales; family Brassicaceae; genus Eruca; species Eruca vesicaria. The sequence continues at coordinate 120,298 of CAKOAT010127932.1, read as the reverse complement.
TCTCCCAAAATCGAATATGATATTTGAAGATCATCAGGGACCATCTCCCTCAGTATGAGGGTCAGATAAGGAAGCTTGTTCCAAGCTCCTTTGATATGGAAGATAAATTGGTTTGGTTACCACCAAGGACGGGTACGCTCTCGCCAAACTTAATGTGACTGGAAATCATGATGATTTCAACTGGAAAAAGTGTGGTGGAATGTTAATTCTCACCAAATCTCAGACACTTCTTATGGAACTACAAAACAAGTAGACAGAAAGTACAAACGATGTGGGAGCCCGTGAATCACGATACATGTTCTGTTCCTCTGCCCATTCGAATTAAAAATAATCTGGAAATCAGCCCTACCGATGTTAGCCCCAAGTAACACCATAGTGACTTCTATCGAAAAATTATTACAAGACTGCACCCGGATAATACTATGTTTGCCCTTGTACACATGGATCCTATGGCTGTTGTGGACTACTAAAAACCAGGTGATGTTTGAAGACAAGTCATTCTCAAAAATAGAGGTATTGTTCAAAGCTATTAGAAGTGCCAAGGAATTGCAGGATATTACGATGAAGAAAGAAAAAAAAGCATCTTCTTCGATTGAAGACTGCACACCAAGTGTTTGTCAACCTTAGCAGTAGGCAGTGCCAATGAATGGCATGATGCTATGATGAAGAAAGAACAAAAAGCCTCTTCTTTGATTAAATATTGCATACCAAATGTTTGTCAACTTCAACAATAGGCAAATGTGATACTCTGTTACTCCGATGCAGCATGGCAATCGTCTTCTTGTGCTGGCGGACTGGGATGGCTTTGCACAGACTATAACGGTACGACCGTCTTAAAAGGAACGGCTACAGACGACATTATGGAATCAATGCTGATCACAGAAGATTTGGCTCTCAAGACAGCTATTAAAACTGTTATCTCTCATGGAATTCAGGATATGATATGTTTCTTAGATTCTAAAAACTTGATTACTCAAATCACAGGATAGCCGAAATTATGGAATCAATGCTGATCACATAAGATTTGGCTCTCAATGCAGCTATTAAAACTGTTATCTCTCATGGAATTCAGGATATGATATGTTTCTTAGATTCTAAAAATTTGATTACTCAAATCACAGGAAACAAGTATGTGAATACTTCCCAATAGATTATCCATGACATTGATGTGTTGAGTAGATCCTTAATCTCTGTCTCCTTTAAATTTGTTCCTCGTTGAATGAAACTGTTGATAGGCTAGCGAAAACTATGTTTTCCAAAAAGTTACACCTATACATATATATATATATACATACTAAAAAGTTAAGTATACAGCCAATCGGTTCAAATTCCTTACCCAAAGAGTTAAAAACAAGCCTAATGATCTTTACCTGTAGCATAATTAACCTGAAAGAGTAAACTTTAAACATTATGATTGTAAAGAAGCCACATCTTCATAACCACCTATGTGAAATATCTTATCTTCGAACAAAACCCATCAAACACTGAGTGGAATCAAAGTAAACGTTGTTCTTTTGCATAGTATAATGTGAAAAATGCAGAAGATCTCATGAAGATGAAGATCAAAGAAAATGTTTCCAGCTTTTGATTATTTAGAATCATCAGTTACTATATGTTACAAAGAGGTGTTGTCGATCTTTCTTAAGAAACAAATTATATGAAGAAAAAAAAAACAAGATCTGCTTTTTTTTCTCACAGAACAGAACACAAACAAACACAGATCATCGTTCACTTTAACTTGTGGATTTGTAATAATATAATCATACATCAATACTCTTACAATATGATTCATCATCAGACAAGAAACAGAACCAGCTAACAAGCTTATGAGATCAACGAAACAGAAACTTTATAAAAAAAAATTATTTTTGTTTTCGATTGAGTCAATCACGGATCTGTGGATTAGAGACGTAGATCGGTGCAGAGAAGATCATCATAACCATCTACACCGTTAACATCATCCAACGGTGGAAAATTAAGATCGAATCTAAACGGCGGATTCCGACAGCGTGTTGACGACGCGATGTCGTCGTCTCCGTCATCGATAACAGACGAAGACGAACCGCAATCGCTGTGACAATCCTCCGGAACCACAGGCGGAGTCCTGGGATACCTCTTCGCCGCCGTCGTAGACACCGGTTTCGCGACGGAGCTTCTCTGTCCGCTGGAGGATTCGACGGTGCTGCTCATGCTGCTGCTGGTCGGACGGGAGGAAGCTCCGGCGTATAACCGATGATCCATAAACGGATCGATCTGGTTGAGATTCTGTTGCTGGGGAGGAGAGTCGATGGGGAAATTGGTTTTGGCCTTGGGACCGCGGAGGTTACGAGCGGCGGCGTCGTAAGCGCGTGCGGCGTCTACGGCGGAATCGAAAGTACCGAGCCAGACGCGAGCTTTCTTGTAGGGATCGCGGATCTCTGCTGCGTAACGACCCCATGGTCGCTTCCTCACGCCTCTGAAGCGCGTCTCCTTGATGGATGCGTTGTGATTGGCGATGACGGTGGGTCCGGCGACCGGGGTGGAGACTCTACCTCTCCTCATAGAGAAGTTTTTTTAAAAAGAAAAGTAATGTGATGAGAGAGAGAGAGGGGGAAGGGAGAAGATGTGATGGGGGGAGATGGTGGGCAATGGATCGGAGGAGATAGGGAACTCTCTTCAACACGAAGAGTTTTCTTTTATTTATTTAATTCATTTTTTTGTTTTTTTTTTTTAACTAAACTACTGGTTTTGTGATATAGCTTTTTTGTTGAACCTCTTTTTCTCTCTAAGTTCACGCCAGCCCCACATAAGACCGACCAACTCGGTTTCTTATCATTTTCCTTCTCTTCTTTTCGTTTTTCTTTTGTTTTTACGGTTTTGAATTTATAACCCAACCAAAGATTTAAATCTTAACACGTATCATGAATTGTGTGATTTGATATTTTTCTACTACCTCCATTTCAATATACATGATGTTTTAGATAAGTTTATATTTCATGATATATATATATATATATATATATATATATATATATATATATATTTGCACAATTATATATAACTTTAACTTCATCAAAAACTATGTAATCAATAATATTTTTATTTATAATTAATAAATTAATTTTGAATTTGTATTTTAGTAATATTCTTGATGAGAAGTATTTTTTATTACTTTAGCATTAGAGTAAAACATCATGTAACTAAGACTAGATAAAATATGATTTAATTTTGATGCGATTTGTTATCTATTTAGATTTGAATCGAAAAATCTGAATATACATTTTACGAAAAAAGAAATACTAAAATTTAACACCCTTAAAAAATGAAACAAATCAGAAATATTAATATTTTTAGAAATAAATATCTGATCCGACCGTTATATATTCTTTATACATATATTTAAAGAACTATATATATAAATATTATATTTTGTGTAAGATCTATAATATTTTTTATTTTTATTCTAATTTATATTAGTTATTAGAATTTTAAAAACATATAACTTTTTGTAATAAATATTATCCTATATTATATTTGGATTTTTATTTATTTTTATTTGTACAGGTACATTATTAAATATATGAAATTTCTTGATATCTTGGACATCAAATATCACATAGCTAAAAATCAAATCTGATCAGAAATTGATTATTCAAACAAAACGAATCAAATTATAAATATCTTAAAAACTTTGATATTCTATCGGCGTATCTAAAATGAAAGAGAAAGTATTTCATATTTTTATTGACTGATAGTCATTAGTATATATCAGCGTATCTAAAATGAAAGAGAAAGTATTTCATATTTTTATTGATTGATAGTCATTAGTATATAAAATATTAATGATTTACAGTTGTTAAAATTGGATTTCAAATCCTCTGTACGAGTAACTTCGAAATGGATGAACAGATTTTAACAAGTAACATAGGATTAACATTATCGGGGCTCGTTATAGCCATACGGTGAAGAGGCTCTTTCAAAATAAGCTAATCCACGGGACAGGTATAGGGACTATCTAGAAATGACTACATACATGCATAATACGTGCCAAAAAGAGAAAATGAGTTTTTCTTCCATACATTCTCTAATGTCCACGCATGTGATATTATTAGAAATTGAGTCATCGTTGAGTGAGGGATCTTATCCAAATCAAGTATCATATATATTCAATACTGGTAGTTTGAATTAGATAATTCTCTAAAGATATTGAGTCGAACTCTTAGGTTTTTTCTAGGCCTGGGATTTTTTATCCCAAACTGAATTCTCTACTTTAAACCGAATCGCAAAAACCGAAACTAAATCCAAACCACTATATAAGAATATTTGAATAGGAGTTGAGAGCTTGGTAGTTTGGGATATAGATACAACCCTAACCGAACCGAAATCCAAATTTGGATCCGACTATATCCGCAATTAGTGAAATATGTTACTATTTTATATATGTTAAGGTAATTTAGATGTTTTTGAGTATTTTAGAGATTTTTAGTTTATTTAATTTGCTATTTTGAATAACTTATAGTTAATTTAGGTAGTTTAACTTGTTATAGTTAGTTTTGTGAATAATTTATATAATTTGAATACTTTTTTGTAATTTTCTAAAGTTTTTAAAATATTTTTGAATGAATTTATACATTGGTTATAATCCGATACGATCCAAATTTGAAAGGAACCGAACCAAACTTGACTCGTATTAGTAAAACCCAAATAAGACTTATGAACATAGTACCGAAAATCCGAATCGACTGAACCAAATTCGACAAGGGCCGAACGCCCATGCCTAGATTTTTCTAAGGTTTTTGTGACGTGATGACTCCTTTCGGTATCCGCTCTTTCATGTGCTCGTTAGTTTGTAGGTTTGATGCAAATATCGTTTTGACCACGTTATTAAGACATAAGCAATACTCAAGAGGTTCAGAGAAATAAAGACATCCACTATACTCTAACTTGGTTTAGATGTTGTTTGTTTGGACATCATTACTTCAGCATGTAGATGCTGTAAGATACAAAATCATTTATATTTAGAATAATTAGATATGTAAATGTCTAAAATATAGAGTTTAGATATTACGTTTACATCACAAAACCAAAAAACTTAGATATCATTCAATAAAAATATGAAATTAATTACATTAGTTATAATAAATATTACCTAATAATTTTAATTAAAAAACTGAGTCTTTTCACAAAAATTAGAAATCAAGTTTTCTCAGCAAAATCACACAATCCCTTTTTCTACCAAAGTTTAAAAAATTAAGTTTTTTCTTTGAAACCGCAAAATTTGATTTTCACAGAAAAATGAGTTTTTTTGTTCAAACTGCAAAATTATATGTTATCTTCAAAACACAAATTGTATTTTTCGCCAATTAAAAATACCTTAACATTTAAGTTTGAGGCCTAGTGATTATTGTTTACGGTTTAGTATTTATATGGAGAATTTTCAGTTCTATCATAAGTTTGATACCATTTTTTAAATTTACCATTAATGAATTACTATTTTCACAAATACTTTAAATTTTTGATAAAATAATACTAAACTAATTCTTTAAATATTTATAGGACATTTACAAACTCAACCCCAACCCGTTGATACTACCCCTAAACAATAATCACTAAAGTCTAATCCTAAATATTCTTATATTTTTTTATTGGTGATATTTTTGAAAAGTGATACTTAACTTGGGGTATTTCTAACAGTTTCTCAATTTATATAGTAAGTTGAGTTTAAATATAAGTGTTTTTATAATTATTTTTAAACATTTAGAAATGATTTGAAGAGTTAATTTAATGTTTTATCAAAAATTTAAGGTATAAAAATGATTATCAGAGGAGTTTAGTTTTACCACAAATTTGATACCAATTTTTAAATTTACCCTTAAAAGATAACCATTTAAATACTTTAAGTTTATGATGAAAATACTAAACTAACCCTCATAAATCATTTATAAATGTTTAATAATAATTTTGTAAAAATTTATAAATTCAACTCCATCCTTTAAATACAAAACCTTAAACAGGAATCACGAAATTTCTAAGGAATCACTTAGAAGTGTATTTTTGATAAATAGTAATCAACTTATAATATTTCAAGAAATTTTTTATGATTAGTTTTAAGGTAGATGTAAAAAGTTCTATTGGTACCAAGACTGTGGTAACATTGAAATTCTCTAAATTTTAATTGGATAAAATAAACTGTTTGAAGAGAAGTTGCCTGAAATACCATAAACTGGACATCATTTTTCTAAAATACACTCAAGCAGAAATACTTAATATTTAATTTTTTTTTTTTGACATCAAACAGACAGACTCATGTAGACTATGTGAACCAAGCCGGTAGCTCTGTGTCCATGTAAACAACAAAATGCGGTTGTATCCTGGCTCTCCTTGCTAAGCTATCCGCATGCGAGTTCATCGATCTTTGTACATGGATTAACTTCGAGCTACTAAAAATTTCCTTCGGTGTCTTGATATCCTGGAGATAACTTGCAAACACTGGCCATTCTTCTGGTTCCGAAACCATCTTCACCAATTGAGAACAATCCGTTACAAATGTAACACAATTTTGACGTAAGTTTCGCATACTCTCCATAGCCCAAATAAGTGCCTCCACCTCCGAATGGAGAGATGATAAACTCGCTCTCACATTACGGGCACCCCGTAACCCTTCAAATCCCTCCAATATACTATACCACCCATGACCGTCGAATTGATCATTTTCTTTCCATGAACCATCTATGAAACACCATCTTCCTGGAAATACTGGTAAAATGGCCTCAGTCTGTTGCGAAACAATCCTCTGCTCTAGCTTTATATGTGCCTCCTTCCACAAAGTCGATTCTGTTTCTGTGAGCGTAAGTGTATCCTTCGGTTCAATATCTAAATTACTGAAAATTTTGCTATTCCGCGCTTTCCAAATATACCACAATATCCATGCGAACTGGTGATCCTCCATCTTTGGGTAAACCCTCCAGAATAAAAAATCCATATTCGAGAACAACGAGCTCTTAGGAAAAATATTTGGATTGAAAGGAATTTTCGAAAGAGCCCAAACTTGTCGTGCTGGAGGGCAATCAAAGAACATGTGATTTATTGTCTCCTCATCAGCACCGCATCTGTCACATCCTAAATCTCCTTTAATTCCTTTTGCCTGTAGGTTTTTCCGAACTGCAATGCAACCCGATAATAATTGCCACAAGAAGTACTTCATTTTAGGAGGACACCTCAGTTTTCAACAAAAAGCTTTCAAAGCGTCCATTGTAGGTCCATAAAACTCCCTCGGTCGACCTTTGTCCGGATAGACGCTTTCAACCTGATAGCCCAACTGAACCATATATTTTCCATTTTTAGTAAAATGCCAGCCATCCGTATCCACCAGTTGTGTCCTGCCTAAAGGAATACTCTCAATTATTTTTACATCCTGCGGTTCTACAAGAGCCCTAATAAATGGCATATTCCAAGTTCTAGTAGCTGTATCAATGAGAGAATCCACTGTAATATCTGGAGAAGTAAAAAGAGATAGTTGATTTCTATTGGTTGGTCTCGGGCGAGTGGTTAGAAGTCATGGATCATTCCACACTGAGATAGATGATCCTGATCCCACCCGTTTAATTAGTCATTTGCTAACTATTGTTTATGGTTTACTATTTAGAGAATGAGATTGAGTTCATAATCTTTTATAAGTGGTTTCTTTATTGTTTTTAAATATTTATAAATGATTAATGAAGATTAATTCAATATTTTTTCATCATAAGTTTAAGATATTTTTGGAAATAGTTATCTTTTAGAAGTAAATTTAAAATGTCGTATTGGTAAATTGAGATTTCCCCTTATTTACAATATCATATCATAAGTTACTTCCCAATTTAAAAATACATTTAATCAAAAACACATTAACATTTGGATCTAGAATTTAGTAACTATTGTTTATAATTTAGGATCTATGGGGTGATGAAATTGGGGTTGTAAGCTTTTAAGAATGTTTTTAAAAATTATTATTAAATATTTATAAATGATTTATAAGGGTAAATTTATTTTGTATCGTAAAAGTAAAGTATTTATGAAAGTGATTATTTTAATAGTAAGTTTAAAAATTGTATCAAATTTTTTATGATATTGAAATTCCTTTTTTTGATAAAGGGCTTCTTGATATTGAAATTCTTGCTAAGATAATCCAAAATATATTGAGTAACACCAAAATTATTTTCAGAGAATGCCTTTGTTTAATTAGATAAATATTTTTTATTTATGTGATGGAGAGGCGACACTAAACATTTTATTTATTTCGTCTTGTTTGAAGTATATCGTATTCTTTACACGAATTTAGAATAATTATTTGAAGTAGTTACAACAAATTAGCAATTCAAATTCGAAATGGTCTATAAGAAAGAAAACAAGAACGATTAACTTATTATTTCGAAAAGAAAAGGGATGAGAGAGAGCCAAAAAGGTGTCTCGATAGGTGTGGTAAGAGGAGGAGACAAGGGAAAGAGATTGGCACTTGCTTCTCTGCGCTCTCTTCATTGCTCCACCTTCCCACCATTTTCTTGTTTATTTTATTTCTCTTCTTTCTTTACACGCCACACCGAAACGACTCCATTTCCCTTTACTAACTAAATATATATATATATAGATATATTAAAGAGCTATTTAGGTGAATAACATAGAAGAAGAAGATAATTAAGTATGTGGAATCGTATATAGAGTGCAAGAAACTGGAGTGGTGTTTTGACATGCATGCCCCTACATAGACATATCGATTTGTAATGCAAATGTCAGAATATGCAGGTGGTCTATGGTATAGGTTCAGAGTGTACAGAAGGCTACGACATTCAAATTCAAAGGCTTTTCTTTTAGTAGTCAAAAAACATAATTTCATCACATTACAATTCTCTCTCTTATTTTCAGATCTGGAAGACCGAAAGACGCGTCTTCGTCTGAGTCCAGATTTTGACGATGAGATCGGAATCAGGTGTTGAAGAAAACACAACCACACCGGTTAACGATGATATGGTCCCGGAGATGATGTTTGCAGCCGGTGAGGAACCAGTCGGGATTAGAGTTCTTACCTACCAGTCTTCTCGAGCTCTAAGAAGGATAATTAATAGTCTCGACTCAGAGGAGAAGCACATAATCCAGAGATCTTCATTTGGAAGGATGTTGGAGATTGCGGAGAAGCCATTATTTTCCGGGAGGTTTGCACGATATGTCATGTCCAGACAACTGAAGGTTACAAAGAAATACGAAGCCTGGTTCAGATTCGCAGGCCACCCAATCCGATTTTCTTTGCGTGAGTTCGCAATAGTGACGGGTCTACCATGTTGCAACTATCCTCCGAAGTCAAGAATTAAATTGAAGGCAACAATTTCAGAGAAACCTTATTGGCCTGATCTATTTGGGAAAGTAGATGTCGTAACCGTAGCTTCTGTTGTGAAGATGCTAAAAAAAAGGACGGTTAAAGACAAGGAGATCCGAGTGAAGTATGCATGCCTAGCAATACTGTCGGCCATCCTCCTCCCAACGAATCTGAAGATAAAGATCTCGAAAGAACATGCAGAGGCAATAGAAGATTTAGATGAGTTTTTCCAGTACCCGTGGGGTCGAGTGGCTTTCGAAATGTTGATGGGAAGCATCAAAGAAAGAGACGAGGTAAGCCTGTCACAAAATACAATTGCAATTAAAGGTTTTGCACTGGCAATACAGCTCGTACTGGTTGAGGCAGTCCCTTCACTCACTGAGGTGGTGCAAGAGAGTTGTTCGTCATCCGAGTCTGACAGTGATGACAACATAGAGGATGATACAGAGCGATCTACTAAAAAACAGACATTAAGCCCAAGCCATGCGAGAAACATTGACAAGAAGGAGAATGTAAGAACGAAAAAATATAAATGTAAGATAAGTAGGTTTTTTTGGTAATTTTTAATATTAACAGGTTAATATGACTTTATATTTCAGGTATTTGTTAAATGCATAATAGATCAGGATCCGAACCACCCCATTGATGAAACGATTCTAGGTTGGAGAGATGAGACAGAAGACGAGAAAGTAGACTACCTCAAGAGTCTGATAGTTAAAGGACATAACTTCACAGCGAGTATGTTCAAGGGAGGTGCAAGTAGAGTAGATGTTGAGAGGATGAAAGAAGAGAGAAAGGGTCAGGAAAAACATAGGAAACCTAGAAAAAATGAGCTAAAGTCTGGGATGGGAGAAAATGTTGCTGCAGACGCCAATGTTATCGAGGTCCTCCAAAAAAGAGTCGTTTCAGTGGAGAGAAAAGTGAAGGAGGTCGTGCTAACCATGGATCAGGTGAAGTTGATGTGCGTGAATTTGGAGCAAACCATGAAAAGCATGGTTGAGGAGAAGTATGAGGCATTGAGAAAAAGTTTGATGGATAGCTTGATGACAGCAGTTACTGAAGAAGTGGCAAGGCAGGGAGAAGCCGGTGAGTTAAGTTTGAGGAGGGGAAAGTGTACACAAAATGACGCTGGTGATGCAGAGAGTGAGCACGAGGCAAGTATAAGAGACGTAATACAGAACATAACCCGATATTCAACACCACCCAAAACCGGAACCACACGTATTCTCGTAAGTGATTTAATTAAATTACCGGATTAAGAATGATAGTTAAGGTTATTTCATCAAATAACCGGATATGTCCTTATGTTGGCTATACAGAGAACTTCCATGAGCAATAATTGGGAGGGTCACAGTGCAGGGCTAAATCCTGAAACGGTGGGACCAAGTGTAGGGATGTCGAATTCAGCGCACAGTCAAACAAGTAAACGACGATATGAAATCTGTCAAGCAAAGGTACAATTTCCCCAAAGGTCATTTGGATACAACGCCAGATTTAGAAATAATAGATGTGTTGAGTAATGTTGGCTAAAACATCAGGATGTGGGAGGAGAAAGAGAGCAGGTTGTGGAAGACGGATATGGAATTCAGGTATTAAACAAATTTTAAATAAATTTTATGGCTTAAATGGTAATGAATTTGAATTTGGATGAGAAGGTAAACATTGACAAGCTCGTCGGAGATAAAGAGGATAGAAGGAACAGTAGGAACAATTCGGGAAAGGCTGTGCCACAAGAGAAAGATTATACGGTTCTCCCAAAGGTAAAAGCGAACCAATAAGTTAATTTTAATCTCTGCCTGCAATAGATAAAGTTATAGGATAATTTGAATATGATTCCAACTTCTACACATCTAATATTAAAAAAAATAAATGTGTAGGATGCCTCAAAAACCAATGACTTCGAAGGTGGAAATGAAGGGCTGATTAATCAGGTGGAGGTTAGTCACCAAGACATTCAATCAGTCGCAGGTGTGACGAACATGGTAGACATGAGCGCCCAAAGGATACAAGCACAGGTACATATTGCGGATAAACCAACCCCACTGTTCGTTTACACATAAAATATACATATAGATGCGCAACTTAATAAGTATATATGCAGGAAAAAACACCAGGGACAACGCTAGTAGAAGAAGATGTTCCTTCTTTTTCGTTGGGACTGACTCAAGAAAACATGACACATTCTGAAGATGTCCATGTTGAAGGTGACGAACAATCAAACCATGTGACCGACATGGTCGTCGACAATGCTGGTGCGAACATGTTTTGCCGGAAAAGCAAAAGACAAAGGACAATTCCACCGCTGTTGCTTACGGAGTATCACTGTGCTCCTATACTTATAACACGTGCAAGAGAAAACCAGAAACGGGTGTTTGCCACCGGAGATGAGGCATTAACCCTAAAGAAATTTGAAGATCTTGAGATTAAACTTAAAAAGCATTTGTAAGTGTATTAGTATTTAAACTTTAGTTATTATTGCAATCAGGTGACAACAATAACTAACTACCCATATTAAACAGCATTATCAATGTCGCTGGAATTGCTGTGTCAGCAAAGGACCTAATTGACATTATAGAACGAAAGAGGGTGCAACCAGCAAGGGTATGCTGCTAATCTTATTTTAGTTGTTCCTACATTTAAATATCATATAAGGCAAAGCATGTAAATATGTTTGCAATGCAGGTGATTGATATAATGATGCACTTGTTAAGGACAGTAGAAAAGAGAAATGAAAAGGGCTCTGAAGAGAGGTGGGGAAAAGTTCTAGACAGTCGTTTCATGACTTCTGTTTCCCGGAATCACAATAAGTTCTCAACAACAACCAATAGGATGGAGTTTGTGTTCCCAAAAACCATGGTAGACTATTTAGGATGTAAGATAGGTGGTGAGCAAGATCCCATGAGATACTACATGCCGTTCAACATGGGGAAGAAAAATTGGGTAGGATTAGTTATAGATTGTACTAGATGGGTGGTCTTGGTTCTCGACAACAACATCTCCCACTGCAGTGAAACTTATGTCATGTCAGAGCTAACCTCACTATGCGAAATGTTTCCATATCTCCTGAAACAGGGCTTACATTATGCAGGAGGTGGAAAGTTGGATAGAATGGGAGTTGAGAGGGTGAAAGGTCTAACACAGAACATCCCAATAAATGATACTGGTATGATGGCCGTGGTGCAAATGGGAACACATGCGATGCACGGCATAGAAGCGTGTTGGGGGATTAGTGCAGATGTTGTTCCTGAAGAGGCAAGAGCTGCAGCTGTAACAGCTTATGAGTTGAGTGGACAAGAATAGGTGTTGAGTGAATGAGGTGGAAGATAGCCAGTTTTTATTGTTCTGTATTATCGGCGAGTAATTCGAGTAACCCGTTTTGAAATTGTCTTATGTATGATAAGGATGATGTTTTCATGCAAACTGTAACAGATTATTTGAGAAATTTGTGTTTGTTCGTTTACATCAAGTCAATGATCGAAGAACAAACAATACATCCAAAATAACCGGTTAACATCGCTTATGTTAATGATATCTTTAATATATCCGGAAATAAGTTATATTGATAAAGCACAATTTTAATAAATTAGCCAATGGTAGGCGTCACCACGTTAGATAGACGTTAAATAATGAGTAATTGTTAAAACTGGTTTTGACCGTCTTGAAGAACAGTACTTTTGGAGGATTCAGATGAGTTAAACAATTGAACAACAATCATGACAATGTATTAAAAAGTACGTGACAAACTGTGGTGAAACTTTTGCTCACTGTTTTAGGGTTGTTTTGATCACAAGCATAACCGGATAAGTTAAGAAATATCCAACACCGCGGATAAAAATAGTACAATCCGGATTATTATTACTTAAAAATCCGGATACGTAAACGACTTAATTCCAATAACATAACATTATAATTAAAAGGAGAATACGAAACATACAAGAAGTTGGCTTATTATTTGTTAGGATAAACTCGGGAAATAAAATACATTCCTGCCTCAGACATAACTGGCTATTAAACAACAACATTTATTCATTCGCTGACCAGTACCAGCACCACCGATTCTTACCATACACCTTCATCATCCGAGTCACTCACACATGCCAACAATATCAACTTGATTTCATATCGAAGTCTTGCAAGTGGCCCTGTTATGACCACTTAGCTTGCACCGGCTACAGATGTGGAGCTTACGCGCTGGTTTCATCTGCATTACGTAAAAATTTAAATGAATCACAAATCAGAGATGATTAGGTCGTACATCAAAAATTTGTATCTTCAAAAACTTACAGTAAATTCCCCTCTTGAAAGAAAACGGTTTTTTTTCGGCCTTCCAGGTGGGCGACGGCATGCTGGAGGGACAACGTGAAGGTGAGTAGCCTCAAGGGTGGAAGAAAGCAGGTCTACGTCCACGCCATCCGTGACAGGAAAAATTTCTTTCTCGTAGGCACCTGCGAGACTTGTGATACTATAAACATCAGAAACAAGCGATTCAACACTGATTTTAGCCACAACACACGCCGCAATAGCATGTGAACAAGGTATCCTTAAGCATTGAAATTGATAACAACTGCAAGTCCTTGCAGATAAGTTAACAAGGAATGCCATACCCCCCTTATCCACAACTTGGTATTGTAACTTGTTAATCATTTCTACACCAAATCCTCCACCGAGATCGAAGTTACATGCAAGAACCTCCATAACACGTGGGGTAAGCTTGTGGGAAGAGTTGATGGCGGTATCACGACGAGCTGCGAACCAACTCATCAGCTTGCCCCTAATAAATTCAACAAGAGATAAGATTGGAAACGCCCTAGCTTCGCGCAGCGCGGAGTTCCAGGACTCAGCCACATTACTCGTCATGATATTAAACCGATCACCAGGAAAATGTGAACGTGTCCAATGTTCAAAGCCAATTCCAACGAGGTATTCAGCACATGATGGGTTGACAGACTTGATCTCGTTGAAAACTTTGTAGAACTCGGAAAGCATGAAAGCTCGGGATGCTTTACCCACCATATAACCAAGGTGTTTGTCCTTGAAGTATGTTTTTATGTTCCTCTTTAGATGTAGGACACATGCGCAGTGCCTAGCTGAAGGATAGACCTACAATTTTAAAAAAGAAGAATTATGTATGAAATTAATATGTTGAAAATGTGTATGGGTGGAATGAGTAGGAGTATAAGATATGAGAATGAGAGAGTTCGAGTAGGTGTGATATACAAACCCAAAAATGAATGTCTACTTTGCAAAGCCTGCATATGTGAAAAATAGAGAAATAGTTAAGAACCAAACCTTTTCAATACCAGCGTAGATGGAAGCATGTCTATCTGAGATGAAGACAATTTCCTCAGAGTTTGGTACTATTTCCAACAAATTACGTAGGAACCACTCCCACGCCTTGTCATTCTCACTGTCCACAATAGCTACAGCCAACGGAAAGACTTGATAGTTTCCATCCTGCGCTGATGCAGTTAACATACATCCAGCATACTTACCCCTCAAATGAGCACCATCTACAACTACAACCTTTCTCATGTACGAGAAGCCGGTAATAGAAGCACCCATAGCGAGAAACATATACTTGAATCTGTGGCCTACCCCATCCACATAATCGGTTTCAAGTTGAGTCAAAGTACCGGGGTTAGCTTGCACAAGTCTGGACAAATAGTTGGGTAAAAGGTTGTAGGAAGCACCAGATGTTCCCTTCGCATAATCTAGAGCCACCTCTCTAGATCTCCATGCCTTCCAATACGAAATCCTGACATTGTGATCGCCTTGCATTACCTGCATTATCTCATGTGGCTTAGGGCCACCCCCTGATCCTGAAAAACGAGCTTTCATCATTTCACCAATGACGGAATGAGTGGCTTGAGTTTGATATCCTACATAAGAACGTGGAGGGGTCAATCATAAATCACTGAAAGATGGTAATGAAAATATAGTATGGTGAGGGTCGATCTTAAATTTAGGTTCTCATTACCGGAGTTACTTTTCTCTATCCGGATTATTTTATAGTGTTCTAGCTGCGCAATACGAAAACCGGATAATTTCGACATTAAAATTGGGTAGTAGTTGAGTTATACCGGATATTAAAAGTTAAGTGCTTAAGGTATTTTCACAATTGAGACGAGGATAATAAATTTTCAGAAGAACTTATGGTATTTACACAAGTGAGAGCAGGATAAAAATTTTGAAAATGTCTTCTCATTAGGCAAGATAGTGGTTCAATTTCATGAAGACAATTATTATAAAGAAAATAAAATTCTTACCTTCGAGGAGATTGGAAAATGTTGAAAAATTCGGATTATTATATAGTGGAATAGGAGCACTGTACGAAAACCGGGAACCTCGACAATGAGATCTGGTAATTGTTGATTTAAACCGGATATTAAAAGTTAAGAGCTTGAGGTATTTTCACAAGTGAGACAAGGATAATAAATTTTCACAAGAGCTTATAGTATTTACACGAGTAAGAGCAGGTTAATAAATTAGAAATTGTCGTGTCATTAGGCAGGAGAGTGGTTATATATCGAGAAGACATTTATTATCCAGCTAATAAAACTCTTAACTTGTACATCATTGAAAATATGTTGATAAATCCGGATTACTATATAGTGGAATTGGAACACTGTACGAAAACCGGGTAATGTCGACAATGAAATTTGGTAATAGTTGTTTTAAACCGGATATTAGTAGGTAAAAGATTAGGGTATTTTCACAAGTGAGATCAGGATAATAGGTTCTCACGAGAGCTTATAGTATTTACACAAGTAAGAGAAGGTTAATAAATTTGAAATTGGCGTGTCATTAGGCAAGAAAGTGGTTATATTTCGAGAAGACCATTATTATCCAGATATTAAAATTCTTACCTTGTAAATCATTGACAATAAGTAGATGAATCCGGATAAGAATAATTTGTAACTATATAATATGTTATTAACGTAAAGAACATATACTTGAATAGCTAACCAAATAAATAATAGAACACAGTCAATAAACGTAAGACAGTAGGCAAGGCACGAAAAATATAATGAATTATAATTAAAATTCTAGGAAATTATAGGTTGATGGATTTTTGTAAAAAGGGAAGAGTTATATAACAAGAAATTTCGTAAAGTAAAATATAATTATAGTTAAACATACCGGCTCGTTCGTCAACAGAGCAAGAGTGAGAATTATCCAGACGACGAATTTCGTACACATCAACGTTCTTGAGACGTACAGCGTAGACACGCCACTTACAACTGGTGCTGTAACACCTTAACACCATGCCATCGGGTGCAGACCTTGTAACACGAAACCTGAACTTGTTTCTGATTGCATGGATGGCAATGTGGTGTTTGAAAGCTTCTCTTGATTTGAAAGTCATGCCTATGAACATATCGTCTGTCTGATAGTTTTGAATCCCTACATTTACAAGTTGAAAAGGAAAGTCAAAAACAAGGAAGTAAGAGTACTAAGATTATTAAACAAACTTTATAATAATTATCCGTCAATATTCCACAAAACATGCTCCGTTAAAGGGCATGTATCAAAAAAACATACTTCCGATGACAAAGATAGAGATGAAGGATAATATTACACACATTAGAGCGAAAATACACAAAAAAGGACTTATACTAATCTTAGATATCTAACGAGGGGTCCCAAACACACCAGTTGCATCGCCCACTTCACTTGAGGAGTCATCAATGACAACAACAGACGGCCCTCCAACCTTATGTTTCTGGCTACCAACGCCTAAACTTAAGTCCAAAGAAGGTCCTCCAGCATCCATAGATACATCTTCAGAGACAAGGTTGACAATATCTTCCTTCGAAGATGACTTCCTATTTGGCCAGCTCGATGCAGTTGGACCTGGAATAAAGGATAAACAACCTATGAAATAATGGGGTCAACTAACAAAACATAAACTGTGGTCAAGTAACAAATAATGGGGTCAACTTACAAATGTCACCAGTAACTACGAGGCACTCATCAGACGAGTCAGAGAAAGAGTGAGCAACGGGGTTGTTTTGGATGAGAACGCACTCTTTACGTGGTGGAACCATAACAGACGGTGAAGGAGTGGTTTGGCGAGGTAAGACAGTAGTTATGCGGGGTGCGACAGGGGCTGTGGAAGTGCGAGCATTGACCTCATAAAAAGCTTCCCAGTCATTAGCATCATCTCCCATTTGAACAGATTTGTTCTGTGAGTTGTTGAGTTGACGTGCTCTCTCAATGTCAAGACTAGCACCGCGGAATATGTCTGAAGAGTGGTCAGGTGAAACAGGAGTGAAGGGTATTTGTTGTGTCGGATTACCACCAACAACTTGGTCAAGAAGGCAAAACAATCAATATCAGTATGATGATTACTAGATAAAAGTTATATGAAACTTATTTCGTTACTTATAAAATATTATATTAATAAAATCAAGACTTACCAACAGGATTGAGCGGAGTGGGAGGGGTAGCTTCAGTTGGGTTGACTAAGACGTCAACATTTGGGAGATTCTCATTGAGGGAAATTATAGGGAAATTAGGTTCCACGTTGGGGAGAGTGGTGGGGACGTCATTGCCCCGACCAGTAGACAGAGCAAGGTCAATCTCCATGGAGAGACGGTAAATGCCAAGAAGCTGTTGTTGGTCACATAAAACCTCAAGCATCCGTGTTGCACAGCTCATTGGCCGCCTCCCAGAGATATCTACAGAAGGTTCAAAAAAAGTATACCGGAAATCAATAAATGTTAGTTTATAAGATGTGGAACTTTATTAAAAGTATGGAACCAGCTAAACCTCTAATAAACTGAAGATGCGCTGCCTCTGAGACACCAGGTTGAAGGAAATTCGTGTTTCCAAGTGTGAAAGGGGTACGACAATAGAAATGGTATCGAGCAACATCTTCAGCACCGGCAGTGACATAGAGAACAAGTACCTCATCGAACTCACGGACGCTCATCATAACTTCAACATCCCTTGAGTCAATAAGGTTAAGAGGATGAGGTCTACGACCATCAGGAAGAAACATCCATTGAGGAAACTGGTATGTTAAGGCGATGGGGGTGTCGGGGTCCAACTCAAGCCTGACCCGCACAATAGTTTTCAAGTCCTCAATAGACTCATTCTCACGGACAAGAATGGCTTCACCACAGTAATCGTTACTGTTCACAAAAGTCCATGTACTCGAATCAGATTTCACCCAGAGTCCTTGTTCAAGGTGCAAAATTCTTCCCATCTGCGAACAGAAATAGAATATAATCAGTTAGCCAACGTCAATGAGAAATAAAAATGTAGAGTTTTCATATCGTGGGGAAGCAGTTTTAAAATTAGGGTTCGTGATGAAGACCCCACGAAGCCAAAAATAGACCGACAAATTTAACACTCGTAAAGTAAAACAAATAGAAACAAGTTTTACCTTTTCAGGAGAGATTCTTCGAACTCCCGGTAGAGACTGTAAGAAACTGGAAAAGTTTTTTTTCCCTGATGAAAGCTGAAGACAGGGAGCATTGATTTATAGCAAGATGTGTGGTGGAAACCGGCGATATAAACACATATACAAGGATACGTGAATCCAGCTCATGATGTAGTCTGACCCTATAACATCATAGCAGTCTTGTTTTAGCCGTCTGATATGACGTGAACTGACAAAAATCTATATTTAAAATTAATTTTCTCATCTGCTTTCCCTCCAAAAGTAAACCGGATGCATCTGAGGTTAGGGTTTCGGAAAAGTTGGTTATCATTAGTGCAATTCATTTAAAATCGAAGGCAATGGAATGAAAGGATGACCAAGGTTAAACCAAACCAAGAAGATATTTTCCTTTGCTCGGGTAGATGACTGACACGTGTCTTGCCTTTTCAAAATTGCAAGAGCCAATTGGTGAAAGGTCATAATATGGAAATAAGAAGTCTAGTTTTGTGGATTCAAAACATAAAAAACAAAACAACGAAACTCTCCAAAGAAAGTCAACTAGATGAGTAATTCAACTTCTGCGTCATCTTCTTCTACATCCGATATTAAGAGACTTGATGGTGGACCTCTGTGTTGGTGTTCAAGACATACAAAAGTGACAATGTCATGGTCAGATGATAACCCGGGCCGGCGATTCAACCGTTGTCCAAACCACGGATTTGTGAGCTGGGCAGACAAAGAAGATCCAACAAACTGGCAGAAGGTTAGTTTATTGGAGGCAAGAAATGAAATAAGGCGTTACAAACGTGAAACATCGGAGCTTCGGGCAACTTTGGCGGAAAACAACAGTATACAAGAGGCGTGGCGGGGATGTACTGAAAGAAACAACGATGTGGAAATACCGACATGTGGAAATCAAGTGTCTGAGATTTGGAATGGTGCAAAGAAAACAATGCGAATCATGTTCATTATCACGTGGGTTCTGATGTTAATTACAACCTCATTAATCATTATCAGTATTTCTAAGTAAGTTAATGGTTCATCTGATGAATTTCCTTGTTTACCTAAGGTAATATCAGTGTATCTTGCGCTATTGTATGAACATGTTTCCTATATATATGAATGTTTATTTACGTAACTAAATCCCCTGTATCCGGTAACACGTTTTTGGTGAATGATCATTGAGTAGATAACCGTAAAATGATGAAGTATAAATGGACAATTGTTTTCTTCCGTCGAAATTTATAGTGTTATTGTTGCATTACGTTGAAAACAGTAAAGCACTGCTTGAAACAAAAATGTTCCATGAGTATATCAACACAAAATATTCGACATAATTTGGATTTATATAGACAACACCATAAAGGACATGATGGGGGTGTAGGAGACAGGAAGTGACATTGTAGGATAACATTTCGTGCAAACATACTCCAAGCTAAAGGCAGTAGAGGATGGTTTCGACATTTCATATTAGAGGCCATGACCATTTACCTAATTTTGAAAAGGTTATAGTCAGTTACTTAATAAAAATTTGTTCAATGGTTATACACTGCAATTACTCTATATTAAATTAGTGATTATTTATATATTTACAAATATTATTTTTACTATATTTGCTTAGCTTCTTATGACTAAAAATATTTAGTGCAACCATAAAATAAGGTTTTGATTAGTTATATTACCAAATAAAAATTGTTTATTAAAATATATAGAGTATCAGTTTAACCAACAAAACATTTACGACTTTTATAAGTGAACATAATTCCAAGGATACAATTTAATTAGTGGTGAAGTTATTCCTTTATTCTATAAATTACTAATTTAAAACTTTATTTGGTCGATTCTATTTCTTGGATTTTTCATGACTCAGATTTTGAAGCTAATACTAATACATTGATAGTCATGTTGATCGTTGAGATGAGAGACGCGTTAGCTAGTGGTGAAAGTGGGACACACGGTATTTGATTCCAGTTTGCTCCTTCCACGCTTTTTCATTCTCTTTCGTCTTCCTAATGACATCTCCACCTCAACTTTTAATTTCCATCTCTAAATTAGTCACAACTATAATATATTAACTTCCAAGAAAACTCATATATCACAAAGAGACAATAGAGCCAAACACAAAGGATCAAAGAAATATACCACTCCATTAGAATACAACACTATATTATCAATATTAACCAGACGTGTCGCATAACCGCTACATGTAGAACGAAGACCCAAACTTTGAATAATTGTTTAAAACGAAAACACCCACTTTTGAAGAACCATCTTCCAACACCCACCCATGGCCCGGCACATAGATATATATGCGTGTTAATACAATTAGATATATATGCGTATTAATACAATCAATTTCATTTTTTCACCGTATACTACAAGGTATACTTATTTGGTTTTTATCCCTAACGTTGAAACATATAACCACAAAGTAGATGGGGAAACCTGGCCACATTCTATAGCAGTATGGCTAGATGCCGCTTTCCACCAAACTAAAGTAGTGCACATACACACATCAAACTTAGTAGTTCGCGAAAGGGACTCTTACTATATCAAAATGGTCAAAAAGAATTTCCTTTACAAAAATCACAAAAAAGTCTATCTATATCTTGATGGAGGATGAGTTACAAATTTCCAATATAATATATCAGTTAACTTCACAATTTGTTTTAAGGAATGTAATGAGATAACATTTTAGTTGTTACTTCACCCTTGAAGAGCTACTTAGCAATTAGGTTATATGAAGCCCAGAGTTGCATTCTTTCAGATCTTATAGGCAAACATGAAGAGCAACTTAACAATTAGGTTTATACGTCTATGTTCTTGTCCACAATTGGTGAGGAAGTCAGAAAAGTAATAAGTAATAAGGGTTAAGACGTTTTGATGAACCTAATGGCATATTTTTCGTACTAAATATGAACCTATGATATGTATGAACATAAATAAATGTTTACAACTCTATAAGATAAATATATATATCAAAATATATGGTATAAGATGTTCACCTACTCCTGCTCTTGGAATAGATGATGTAGTTATATATAATGCAACCTTAAACACGGCTAGAACCAGAGGCGAATTATATGAAGATTTGTATTGTCAGATCCAACAATATGTTTGCAAGAGCAAGAGGATAAGGGTCCTTCTTGGACAGTTAGTTCTTGAAACCATTCTGATTCAAATATGTGAATGACATGTCTTGTCATTTAACCTATTCAGGAGAACAAGAAGCACTCATTTGCTTCCTAGTATTCCATTAACCCAATTACTTACCTAGCATAACCATATAACCAGTCAAAAACAACGAGTTTGGGGATAAGCCACCTATTATGAATCACAATATGCATTTATGTCAAGACTTGGCTGAAAATTTAGTAGAAGACCTTGGCTAGGGGTACATTTAAGGTAAAAAGAAAACTACAGAGTAGTTTTTACCCAATGTCATTGTTGTGGTTATGTAACAACTGTTAAAAAGACGCAACGTAGCTAAGATTAGGACGACTCATGACAAGGTAAACCAATTCGGCCCACTAGATGATAATGTCTAGCTGGATCTGTGGAATACATATATATAATTCATATTCAGCAAGACTGTAGTTCCAATATACGAGTTTCAAATAGCTTAGAACTCAATGAATCATGTGTAGAGAGATATATATTCTTTCCTTATTGTCAGTGACTTCGAGAACAAATAAAAATGCGAACAGTGAGATTCTTTGTATGAAAGCGTTGATTTATCTAGGCCCTAAATTTTGATATTAAAGTAGAATCATTTCCGTCCATAATCAAAACATCAATATAAACGAGCATCACAAAAAATCCAATAATCAAAATATCAATATAAACTAGCACCACAAAAACTCCTTAGAATGTAAGTGAAAAGAGAATTATCCTATTTATTATGGACAAAGAAGAATTCAAAAGAGAAAGAGCGCTAACCAAATCATCACTGTGAACCCTGTTCTGGCCATAAAGTAAATTTTGAGTTTGCAAATTTTGAACTTATCAAGTTATCATTTCAGAAGTGCTCACTAGACGAAATCTCACGTTGAAATTTACCAATGGTTTGAGAATAGACCTAATGAGTCATGCAGAAATCTAGCCAAATAAACTTCTTTATGCCTCAAAAGAAAAGAAGTGTATTACACAAGAACAAATAAAAGTATCATCTGAGATCCGAAACTTTTTTTTTCTTTTGATAAACATTATACGTGCAACTACATCTCCATTCCCACAAACTAAAATACAACCTATAGCTGTCAAATGGGTGGACTGACCGTTGGTTGTCCATGTCCATATGTAAATGGGTCTATTTTGATAACATTCATTTGTCCATATAGATATTAATAGACACAAATCACTAGACCACTGGACAATGGGCGTTAATAGGATTATACAATATGGACATGGTCTATCCAATGGTTATAAAATACTAGGGTTTCCAAAATTTTGTCATTTGATTTCTCTCAAAATCAAAAATGCTTTTGTCAAATCAAATTTTCGTCAAAATCGCAAAATCTAGATTTTCCGTCCAAAACCTCAAAAGTGAGATCTTTCAAAAAAATGCAAGATCGAGATTTCCCGCCAAAAATGCAAAATCGAAATTTCTCGCCAAAATTGCAAAACCGAGATTTTTCATCAAAATCGCAAAACCGAAATTTCCATCAAAATCGCAAAACTGAGATTTTTCGCCAAATTCGTAAAAACGACTTCCCGCCAAAATTATAAAACAAGATTTTCATCCAAAATCGCAAGAAAATCAAGAGTTTTCGCCAAAATCGTAAAACCAAAAAAAAATTATGCCAAGATCGCAAAACTGAGATTTCCCACCAAAATCGAAATCTAAGATTTCCCACCAAAATCGCAAAACCAAAATTTTCTGCCAAACTTACAAAACCGAGATTTTTTGCCAAAATCATAAAACCCAAGATTTTTCTGCCAAAATTATAAAACCCAAGATTTTCTGCCAAAATCATAAAACCCGAGATTTTTCGTCAAAATCACAAAATGTTTTTAATATTTAAATGACTTTTAAAGCAAATTTGACTTGTAACATGTTTACTTATATGTAGAGATGGCAAACAGGTTGTCCCGTCCCATCCTGTCCCAGGCTGCAGCGGATTTTCTTTATGCGAATCACAGCGGGTCAGACCCGCGCGGGCTGCGGTCTCCAGAATGGCTGCCTAAACCCGTCCTGCTATATGTACAAGCTTTTGCGGGACAGGTGATAATTCACGCCAAAGAACGCTTCAGGCCACTCTAAAACGCTTCAGGCCACTATAAAACGCTTCAGGCTACTCCAAAATGTTTCAGGCCACTCTTGGACATGATTCAAGTCGTCGATTCAACTGGAGATACTTCATCAGTCATTGATTTGCTTATTTTTATTCAAAATTATAGTTTTAGTTATTTCTTTCACACCAAAAACATATTAATATACAAAGTAACGATAATTATAGAAGAAATATTTCATTATCTTATAACTCATAAGTTCATAACCAATTTTTTAGTTTGCTGAATCCAAAAATTAAATAAATTCAAACACCAAATCAAAGCTGCCAATCTAAAATTAAATAAAAAGAGAAAACCAATTCAAAAGACTGCCAAAGCTCGAATCATCATCGCCGGAGCTGGAGTCGTCATCGCCGGAGCTCGAATCATCATCACCAAAGCTCGAATCCTCATCGCTGGAGCTCCTTGCGTTTTCTCGGAGGAAGTCACATGAATCATCTTTTTCTTACTCTCTATCTTGTTTTTCAGATAAAACAAGAAATTAAGAAAAAAATGCGGGTCCTTGTAATCCCGCATGACCCATTTCGACCCATCCGGTAAAACACCCAGTCCCACAAATATCCGTCCCGCGAGACCCACAAATTTACGGGCCTAAAAAACCTCGTCTCAATACCGTCTCGCGACAGTTCTTTATGGGTCAGGTCCGGGGTCCAGAACCGTAATTGTCATCTCTAATTCTATGTTAACATGGGTGTTAGTGATAGGTATAGTTACCTTGAGAATGAGATATTAGCTTCATGAATTCGAAGAAGTCATCCAATAGAATAAGTCACACTTTTTCAAACAATGATGAAGGATCTTTTGTGTTTTTGCAGCTTATTGAACATGTGCTTATTCCAAGTAAATATAGACAATATTATTGCTTTCGATAAGAAGCTGTCTGTAAGAGTTGCTAACCATTTCGAGATTGTATATGTTGGCTTGTAGATTTACCCGATAATAAGGATTTGAAGTTATAAAGCATGTTCTGGAGCGGAACCAGAAAAATATATAGATATACACCGGACTTTTAACTACTGCATAAGACCCATCAGCCATCACAAGCTTTTAGATCCAAGTTTGATAAAAAATGCTTCAACTCTAGTTCATACATTATTAATTAATTTAATATGCATTTTGGCGATATGAGTATTTTAAAATTACTTAAAATTGATTTATAATATTTTTAAAAAAATAATAATTTGGTGAAATTATAGTTCTCTGGCTATTGAGCATTTATGATGTTGTTACAAAAAAGTTCTCACAAATCTGCCTATTTTTCTAATGATAAATTTAACAAATTAATTTATAAGTTAAAAATTTATTGGCTGTTCTTTAATTATAAGCATTTTACAGTATTCATTTCCAAATCAGGTTTAATGAGCATGATTGGAAGGTCTTGTAAGTCTTTTTATCAATGCAATGTTTCTACGACACTAATACTAGATGATATTCGCGCGCATACGTAAAATAAATTTTTATATTAATGTTTGTTCGGTTTTAAAATTTTATAACACTAGTCACTGTATGGAATTATCTGTACATCTCAGCTCCTCGCCCTAGGTCAGCAAAACTAAAAAAATCAACCACAGTTTTTAAACCACTCCTTAAAGGTGAAACATCTCATCAACTTGGGCAATTCTTCATATGGAATGTAGATTTGCTTATTGCTTACATACATTCGAATGATGTACAGATCATTAAAGGTTTGGCCATCAGTCGGTCTCATAGACCAAATTCCTATGGTTGAATATTCACATAAATGGGTAAATACACTGTTAAATCAGGTTACAAGATAGAATCTCTATATCCAGATGAGGAACAATAAGTGGTTACCTACAGGCCGAATATTAATATTTTATTAGGATTTACTTGGAAACTTAAACGTCCACCAAATCTGAGACATTTTATCTAGCAAGCGAAAAAGGGCATTATTCCAGTGAATGAAAATCTAAGGAAACGAGGTATTGTTTGTGATACATGCTGTAGCATTTGCGGTGCTGTGGAATAGTCCATTAATCATGTGCTTTTTTAATGTCCTTCGGCCCAATAAAACATGGGCTTTGTCGAGAATTCCTTCTCCCATGGATATCTTCCCAACTCTTTCGGGGTTTACTAATATGGATTATCTGTTTTGGAGACTTCCAAAGGATTGTGAATTTAGTTTCTCCCCTTGGATATTATGTTATATTTGGAAGAACGGAAATGAAAAGATTTATACCAACAGGAAAGGTAATCCGTAGGAAATAATTCGGATAGCGGAAGTGGAAGCAACAGTATGGGCAGAAGCCTAACTTAGTGTCTCGCTAAGGCAGCAGTCGGAATTTACGACTTTGGATTGAAAATCCTTTGACTATTCTAAGGATATGTTTTGTTGACGATGCATGTGAGGGCACAAGAAAAGTTCTCAGGACAATGATGGTTCTGTAGAGCGTGGGTTCAGCTGAGAAGATGATGGGGACAATGAATCTCTGAAGAAGCTTAATTGCTCTACATGCAGAATGTGAAGCTTTGATATTAGTTATGGAGTGTATGAATACCCTTAATTTTTCAGATGTAGTTTTTGAAACAGACTGTTCTCAACTGGTGAAGATGGTGTCCTCACCTGACGAATGGCCATATTTTCCTACACACTTGGAGGAGTTCCAGTGCAGTAAGACTTTCTTCCCTATCTTCAAGATCCGACATATTTCGAGAGCTTGTAATTGAGTGCCTGGCAAGTGATATACCATGGATTTTACCCACTTTCAGCCATGGTATTAGTATATAATTATTTTAAGATATAATTATTATTTTTGGGAGTCTTTTTAGATTATTTACAGGTTCACCTACCTTATGGAGAAATATGGTGATTTTGATGTCTTTTGAGCGCAAAACTGCACAGACGTGTCAGATGTTTAGCTATGGATGGAAACCTTCTTACTGTTAGATTGAGCCCATATTTTGACACAAAAAATATCTTTTAGTTGTCTTTCCAATGCCACTGGTTTGAGGTCAATCAGCATCCTGTAACAAAAGTTATGCCCATATTACTGAAGAGTGGTATGTCTGCCTCGTGAGAGGAAGCTGTCGAGAAGATAAAGGAAAATCGATCGATGCAGAACTACTTGTATCGATCGATATGGATCACAGAACGTGGATTGAGTATATTTCAAGAACAACTTAAGCCCAGAAGAAACTCAAATTACCAGAATGCCCCTGACAACCAGAAACCTTATTTATGTTATTTACAAGCCATTGTTGACGGCTAGACATTACCTAGCTTTATTTTCATTGTTATAGGCTCTAGGAGAGAAGGGAGGAACTCCTATCAGAGTCCTCCTGAAACTCCTATCAGAGACCTCCTGGAATTCCTTTGGTTTCTTTGGTTTTTAAATATGTTGTTTTTCTATTTTATATATATTCATCTATGGTTTCTGTGACAAACTTCATGTCTGAATAGATTCACCTGTTAGATTTAGGGTTCAGATAGGTTATGAAGGATTAGCCCAGCCTATAGGTTTGCTAGTTGTGATATTCATTGACAGGATTTTCTTAATGCTTGTGTTCTAGAATTGCTACCTAGAAACTTGATCTTAGGATTTTCTAGAGATACTGTCATGAAACTAATCCTATTGAGCTAGGGTTGCTAGGTGCATATGAAAGTTGATTTAGGAACCCTAGTGAACACATATTCAATCCGATCGTAAAGCTTAACTAGAAATGCGTCGATCGATATCCCAATAGGATAGTCGATCGGCGGAGTGAAAGGTGTATCGATCGCTATTATTATAGAATAATCGATCGACACTTTCTTGTGATCCATAAACAGAAGTTGAGATCCAAGATCTAGATATTAGACTATCTATACAATAGAGGTTGTTAGATTTATACTCCAAGTTGAGTTCTAATATATCTAGCAGCTTAGTAACCTATATCATTATAATCTTGATTTCCTGAATAGAAATCCTAGATCTAACAAACTATCTTTCCATCAAACAACTCTCTGCCAAGCTGAACAATTGTCTTGTTTATATTGTTTACTGTTTTATTAATTTCTTGCTTTATTTACTGCTTTATAAATTATTAGCCTAGCATAAACTGTTTATATCTATTGTGTGCACTAGCTTCTTGTGGATTCGATCCCTAAGTACTACAATTGAACCTCTTATTTGAGAGAGTAATTCACTCCTTAGAGTAATTTGAGTGATATTAACAAGCTCACACGAGGTGCTAGGAGTTCCCCTTCTGCTATGTTATATGTCGATTCATTGCCTCCGTTTTGTTTAACCGGTAGAGAATCACAGTTCGGCTTATTGTTGTAAGAAAAACATTTTATAGCATTATAATCTTTATCGATTGTAAAATGATGAATATAAATGTTGGTCTCTTAAATATATCATATGTGTGGGCGTTTGGGGGTTCGTCGGTTTTGGTTCAGTTGCCTCAGATTTTCAAAATTTTGGTATTATGCTCTTCAGTCTCATTCAGATTTTACTAATTATCGGATCGGATTCGGTTTAGATCGGATTGTAACCAAAATCTGAAATCGTCACAAAAAATATTTTTGAAACCTCAAAATTGAAAAACAATATGTCAAAATATTTAATTTATTCATAAATCTAATTTAAAATTAGTTAAACTATCTAAACTAACAAAAGGATATTCAACATAAAAATAAAATAAAATAAACTACAAAATCTTTTGAATACAATAAAATATCTCAATTACCTTGACATATAAAAAAATCATTAACATATTATACTAATTTCAAATATTTTCAGATCTACTTCGAATAAGATCATAAATCTTGTTCGGATAAATTATATTAGCTAGATTGGGTATTGTGGAGAAACAAATATTAGATGAATGATCAAATCTCTCATTCTTCTAACAAACTTAAAAAGAGGTGATTGGCATCTTGTCATGATATTTC
Source organism: Eruca vesicaria subsp. sativa (assembly GCA_932364175.1). Taxonomy (NCBI): domain Eukaryota; kingdom Viridiplantae; phylum Streptophyta; class Magnoliopsida; order Brassicales; family Brassicaceae; genus Eruca; species Eruca vesicaria. The sequence goes on along the minus strand of CAKOAT010127932.1, from coordinate 91,396 downwards.
ATTAAATACTTTTTAGGAATAAATATCAAAACTAAATTATTTAATTTGAATGAAATAATAGATATATATATATATATATATATATATATATATATATATAGTGCTTCTAATATTAAAAATCACTTCGATTTAAAGAAATTCTCGGATTTTCATAATAAAATAACATATTAGAAATAACCTATTTAAAAATTAATTTATATACATAAAAGCATATATATTACAGTAAGCGCATAAATCAAAACTTATACATCAGTAAGCCCATAAATCAAAACTTATACATTTTGTTAATTTACATCATGTTTTTGGTAAATAAATCAAAACAACCATTATATTTACTTTATATAGTATATAATTAAACCTACATATAAAATATTTTAATATATATTTATTATTGACACTTCCTACTCATATTTGTTTATTAACATTTGTATATTTTGCTCTAACAACTTTTAAATAAATCAAAAAATATTTAATGTGAGATTGTTCCAATATGAACTTCAAAATTAAAATATTAAGATTTCAATAAATTTTCACTGGAAAATTTTGAAATTAACATATTTATATATTTTCTATAGTATATAATTTAATTTAAATGATATATATATATAGATATATATAGATATATATATAGATATAATACAAATATCTATTAATGAAGCTTTATATTCATACGATTAATTCTATTCAATAGTATCTTGCTTAACAAATAAGTTAAACTATTGATCAGAAAATTTCAATGTGGAACTTTTACAATTTTTAGTAATTATAGTCGTTTCAGAAAATTCTAAATACAATATATAAGAAAGAAATCTAAATTTTTATTATAAACTTAATTTGATTGTTTAATTATTTTTAATAATATAAAATTAAACAAATAAAAAGAGAAAGGATACAAAAATTGTTATAATATATGTAGTATTCATAATCATTAATTTTCATATATATGTTAATCATATTAGGTATTTCCGTAGTTTTAATTTAAGGAAAGAAGTAATATTTTTTGTATATTAATAACTAATTTGATAGCTAGTTTAATAAAAAATATTATATATAGTTATATGGACCAATTTGTTTTTGTAAAGATTCTGAGAATTATTTTGATGGTGACACGTGGCTACGAAAACATGTTGTAATGCTCAACGATTAATATATAGGGGACTTTCCGATCATGTTTTACTCCAGATTTTTTTAATTACAGTTTCCTATTTTTTTCTTTCTGGCTATAAAATACAATTATATAAAAAATTAATATGTTGGTTTGGAAAATTTATAAGAGCACCATTATCCCTAAACCTCTTAAAGGGTCTCTTACTTATTTTTTAATAGTTTTTATAGTGTAAAAGTGAGTTAAGAGACTTAGAAAAAGATTTGAACATTTAGATGGTTTATTGCAAGTCTCTTAATTATGGTTCTTAAAAAAAAATATGTAAAGCATTCTCAACACAAGTTTGTTTTTAGAGATCATAGTTGTTGTTACTCATGTCCATCATCTGCTTCGCACCGTCGATCCTCTCGTACACCTCCACCGCAACAACACCTATCTCTGTTTGCTCTGCCTGACGAGAACCCATCAAAGATAATACTAGTCTGATCCAATCTGCACATCAGAAAAATCTACTGACCATCACCATCTTACTTGGCAACAACCAGTCTAAGACGTCAAATAAATAGCCAAGAACTTCATCTTATAAATGTTATCGAATAACCTCAGGGTTATTCGATAACTGAGGGTTTACTTCGATCGATAACGTAGACTATTAAAGATACTTGCCGCTAATTTTGATCCATGGAAGCTAGGATACACCTTGTTATCCAAAAAAGGAAAAAAGTAAAAACTACAATCTATGACCAAAATTCTACATAACTTTTTTTACTGCCATAGAAATACTTTTGCAGCTTATAATCTATTTTTTTTTTTAAATGAAGATACAATCTTAACCAGTAAGGCCATAAAGCACACAAAAAGATCTCCCGATTCAATTGTACAACAATTAATATATAGTTACATACATAACATGTTTCAATTTTCTAATGGTTATTGTTTTGAGAAACTAAAAAATAGAATGAAAAAAGAACCTTCTAAATGAATAATATTAATTGATATTTCATTTGTAAATCAACAATAATTAACAACTGGACAGATCATATAACATTACAAACGACACCATACAAAGCATGATGAACTCGAAACACAAACCACACAAACTCAACTAACACAAAATTATTAATATTCATTGAAAAAATGAACTCGAAAACACACGATAATTACTAATCAATGAAGAACAACAATAACACTCAATTTCATGTTCTCTTCACGTAACGATTTATTCAGCATCATCACGGTCATCATGAAACTCACCGTCACTTTTCGGTGACGGAGGAGGACGTGGCCGTTTAGGATGACGAGGACGTTTTCTAGGCTGAGGCGACGGAGCAGCATAACCACACATACCAAATTCACAAGGCGCACCAGGATCACACTTGTTACCGCATTGTCCACAATTAGAAGGATCATTGTTAGTGTCTACGCATTTTCCATTGCAGCAAGACAAAGCAAACCGGCATCTCTTGAAACAGAACCGGCAATGGTTTGGATCAGACAAGAGATCAACGCATTGGTTACGACAGCATCTCTTTCTAGCCGTTGGTGGTCCGGACCGCTTGCAAGCAATAATTTTACAAATCGGCGGCTTTGGTGGTTTATCCAGTGGAAGTGTGGTGTGGTTCTTTAGCCATGAGGAAGTTGTGTTTAGTTGGCTATATTGACCAAGAACCTGATGAAGAGAATTAACGAGGAAGAAGAATAAGACATATATTAATGACTTGATGATCATCATACTGTATCAAATGCTGGTTGGGTTGTGTAAGTAATGTAAGGTTTATATAAGTTTGAAGTGAGAGAGATAATTGGGAGTGTTCATGTTTTTCTTGCATGGATGATTGATGTTTTATGATGCATGTTACGTTCATCTCTTTTCATGCATTAAACAATTTTGTTAATTCTGTAACTAGTTTTATGTTTTGGACCGCGAGGAGTACATTTGGTGCTAATTATTGTGGAGAAAAGAAAAGGGTATCACATGGCAAGGTAGTTGGAAGAATAAAGGTGTTTTGCAAAGCCCACATGAACTTTGCCAAGTTTTATTTTCATGGAGGTTACAAAAAGTTGTTAAGAAAATATTGGGTTTACATATTATTTTTCTTGGTTATACCTTGGTATGTCTTTAATGATGACATGTTAACAAATAATCCTATAACATTATTTCTGGTTATATAGTTGCAAACGAATATGGAACAAAAAATGATCCATATAATTTACTGATACATAAAGACTGTATGTGCAGTTGAAATTTCCAGGTCATTAAAGGCATATTGATAACTTTTAAAGATTGTTTTAAAATATATAAATTATACTGATATTTATTAAATAATCCTTTTAAACTTTCAAAAGATATGTTAAAATATTTCAAAAGGTTGACATATTTCAACCTTTAAAAACATTATAACTAAACTCTTTTTATAGAGCACCTTTATAAGGTTGATTATTTACAGTTTTTGAAGTGGTTTTTGGTTTTTCAAAAACCATTTTTAGCCAATCATGATTTTGATCATATAGATTTCTTATTTTTTAGGGAAACTAGTTTTTGATTCTCTAAAATCACTTTCTTCTTACAAACCAAAATCCACATTATTATTGGTATCTCCCTACAACTAACGGCCCGAACCAAAAAAGGACTTTTTAATACCTACTATATCTAATATTCCAAAAAGCCACTCAAAATACACGTAATATTTTTAAACAATACATTATTTTCCACTTAAATATTATCTGTGTAGCTTAGATTTACCACAATTTAATAAATATCTTTAATTTTAAATAAAAAACTGGTAACTACTATTTATGTACTATTATTTAATTCTAATTTTACATAACATTAATGCATACACAGTTAGATTATACACATATAAATTATTTTTAGCTAAGTATTAATGAATACTTTTAACTATTAATGAATATTTAATATAATAAAGTTGTTTTTCTCACATAGTGCAGCTATTGCCATGGCCCATGGGGATTAAGGAAAGTCTAAGATACTGGGAACTTTAGCTCCGTGGATGAAGCTACACGAAAGGCATGTCCCACTAGCTTGCTTTTGTTTGTTAGTTTCATATTCAGTTAACCAAAAATAGTTCCAGCTTCACTTAACCAAAAATAATATTATGCTCTTCAGATTTACGGGAACATGTTCGACCTCTATAAAGCGTTAGTTTGTATCCGAGAAATTCATAGTAGAGGGGCATGGTTCTTTGTTTAGTAGCTGGGCCATCAATGTGTCGCAGTGCGTCTTTAAACGCAGAGGGTAAAAAGCAAATGGTTTGGTTTGAATACTATTTCTAAATTCTAGTTGTACGTGTTTTAGGTCTTCTCACATGTTAAAACAAGATAGTCTTTCCTTAACAAACATGGTGGGAAGGATCTTTCTATGTTACAAGGCGTTAAAGATCTTACAAGTGCCAAACCATTCACCAAGTTAAGAGCAATTGAGAAATATTTCAATTGGAGTTGGTATCAAACTTGATCCTAACATAAAAATTCCCTGTTTGGTAAGTTTATAATATCTCTTTTTTTTTAGTTTCTATCAACTTTCATCATCCACCCTTCTTGGTTGTCTAAAGGAACATAGGTTTATATAAAAATATGTCGTTCATATTTTGGAGCATCACTCTCTTTCACTCATAAAGTACATGGTCTACGTACTAAATGCAGATGCCAGTGGAGAAAGTATATAGCACAGTGGTTTCCTATTTGAGATTTCATTTGTTTTCAGATGCATATCAGCATATGTGGTGTTTGATGTAAATCGTTGAATTTCACTATTGCAAGAGGGATCTATGTTTTTATGCTTTTTTCTGTAGGCATGTAAGTTTTGCTTTGGTTCCGAATCAGGATGCGGCTGATGCGGGGCTCTTGATGAGATGCATCTCAAATTTTGCCTAACTCTTCTTTCACAAGCTTTATAGATCGAAATTGTAGTTTTAAATCAGCTTTTCTTATCGTAGTCTTGGTGGGAACTTCCATGGTAATTACCATTTGTCGCAATTTAGGTAATCAAGCAGCCCTTTACATCATATTTCGTCTACTGTATGTCAATCAGCGACGGTAAGATCATTTTATCCCAATCTGATCATCTCATGAAGCTCATGTATTATTAGGCCATCTCTCTCACCAAGATCCATACTTCATTTATTCTAGAAGTGGACAGTTTTTGGCCATCTTGATCTCGAGAGTAATAAAAGCCTTCGCACTATGTACTTTCTACAATTCCAAACGATTCAATAGCATATATGTGTATTGCTTTTTTATGTCGATGTACTATCTAACATATGCAGCTTGGTACATTGCAGATTGTTATATTTGCTTTTGAGTTTTTGCTTTTAGTAGACTACAGTTTCAACAACTATTACGGATGTAATGTTAGTAAAAGAAACAATACCAAAGAGTAGTGTATATTAGCTTTGATTTGATAGTTCATGAAGATTACAGAAGGTTTTAACATTTCGTAGTTCCTTCGTAGATCAAATTATTATTTTAGAATTTAAGCTCATTGGATGAGAGTCCACCTCCTTTTTTGAAATTAATCATAACTGGATATTATTTATAAAAAAAAAAAATAGTGTTTATACGAGTCTATAACGTATTGTTGTCCTAAGTTCAAAAAATTAGATTTCTTATGTATGATTCTTACTCAATTAATTTTATAAAAACTGAAGACTAGGTTTATTCACTACAACACGAGGAATACTATTATACTACGCCATCTTTATAGATGTTATTAGAAATTTTACAAGAACTAGATCTTTTGGCCGCGCTACGCGCGGCTAATTTCTTATACAAATTTTCTAATTATATTGTTTATATATTATATATTGTATAATTGAATTTATAATTAAAAACAGAAAAATAGAATGTTAATTTTGCCATCAATGTTTTAAATACCAAACTGTATATTTACTTGACATTGCAATTAGGTCAATAGTCACACCGGTCCAATATGATTATAAATTTAATTTAATTTTAAATTAATTATCTATATACATGTATAACTATAAATTATTCCCAGGCTACGCCCGGAGTTTTTTTACAAATATTTTTGTATTTAAGATATAACTATATCTACTCAATCTGTTTCATATTAAATGTTATTTTATAATTGTTTTTTTTCAAAGACGTCTTTCTATATTTACAATGTAGATTTTCATGTATAATTTATTTTTGTAAAGGTCGTCTTAAAAGGTAAAGATTTCATTTTTTATTGAATATTTTTCTGCGAATTCATAAAAGTTGAGAAAAACAGAATTGTTTTCATGAGGTTCTTTGAATATCAAATATATGTACTAAATATTAATTTTTTCTACATGTTTTTCTCTTCTAAATGTTATTTTATTTTTGAGGGAATATCACCTTTATCTTCTATTTAATACCATTATTCATGTTTATCTTCTGTAAATGGACATTTTCAAAATTACCTAAGTATGAAATTTCATTAAGGAGGTTATTTAAAAAAAAAGTTTTAGTTTCAAGTATTTATTTATACTTTTATTAAAATTCTACACTTTTTCCTAAAACTCCACCCCTCAAAATTAAATTTTAAGTCTAGATTATTTAACCTATGATTATAAATGTCTATTTGCCTTACAATCAAAGATAATTGTGGTTAATATAAACATGAAAAAATGGTTTTTAAAAAATGATAGCTTAGATAGTTTCCCTTTATTTTTCATGAGATTCTTTTTCAGCATTGATGATCCAAGTCCAAGGAATGAGATATAAGACATCAAAGAGAATATGTGAATGCTATATATATTTATCTATGTCAATGTATGAAATAAGCCATATCATAATCTAAATTTACTAAAAACAAAGCCTTCATAAAGTTTATAGTGATTTATTGTGTAAATATTTTCACTTAGTGAAGAGAATGGCCTCTAAATATCAATTATTGTAGAATTTTTGTGTGTTCATAAACTATCTAGGGTATACAAATTTACATACACATAGTAGATAGAACGACAAATGAAGTGCTTAGGATCAAAAGTATATCGATAAAGTGTTTAGTGAAAGATATGAATGATAGTATGTACAAATTACAATCACAAAATAGGTGTTTAGGATCAAATTTATATCGATAAAATGTTTAGTTATAGACACATATAATTTCTAACACAAAGGAAGATGTTTATATTATTAAGAACACTCAAGGATATGACAAAGGACTCTATATATAGTTAGCTGGTAAGATGTTCCGCGACAAATTTTTCTTTTCTTTATGATAATTCTTCTCAACCGTAGATGGAAGGTTTATCTCGAGTTGATGTACTGAACTGTAGATTATTTGTCATGAAATTTTGAATTAGTTTTCTCAAATTGTGTTTAGCAAAATAAAAGATACTGCTACTACGTACGTTTTATATATTAAAAATAAATTAAGCTTATTGTTTTATAATTTTGTGTTTTACATTGTATTTAAGTTTATTTAAATTTGAAATAAAGTAACATTTTAAAATATAATAGCTGAATTTTTTTGACTGAAAATATATTGATCTTACACTGAAACGGTAATTTTTGTTTTATTTCCATTAACTTTAGCAAAGTTGGTTTATGATTTGTAGATGTGTTATTTTGTAGTCAAAATTCCAAAAGTTTCACTATTGGAATAGGATTCCAATACATTTTCTTATTCACGTATGACCAGGAATTATATTAAGTGCTAAATAACAATTATAGATAGCTTTCACGTACTCTCCTGAATCTGACTGCATATACATGAAGCTATATAGGATATAGCATCTACATGAGAAACATCTAAATGATCTATACGAAGTAACTTGATAGATTCCCCGTGCCATCATAACTACAAATACAACACAAGATAGAGAAAACTGTAAATTCAAAACAGAGTAGAATGGTGACATTGAAAAAAAACAGAGCTAGCATTTTTTCCCATTTAGTTATAAGATAGGGACCAGGGACCCATAGAGGCTACTGCATCGATCTTCTATGCAGCTGAGGCATTTTTTAAAGAATAAAAGGAGCTACTTTCCGCTATGGAAGTTCCATCTCGTCGTTAAGTCTGAGATATTGTTCAGCGGTGACGTAAAAGATTTGAGAGGATAGCAGATATCTGCATCAATCAAACCAACAGATAAATTTGGGAGTTAGTCGTCTATTGTTTCTCATACAAACCATTCCATTTGTACACGTTGTGGCCGCAATACTCTCTATTAAATGTAGGGGGCTGACATAACACCTACAAATTTTTTGACTTGCACTTGTTTAGTATGTTACTGCAGTTCCGTTCAATCAAAAATAAGAAGAAAATGAACACTCACAATTTGCATATCCTGGAGTACACATCAGTGTACCAGTTACATGACCCAAACTTATGCTTTGGAGTTCTCCCATGTACGAATTTAGAGCCATTGAATGTTTCTTGAAGTACAAACTATAAGAGAAAAAATTTGTTGATGAATAATAAACCTTACAGATTTTTAAGCTGAAACCAGTTGCCAATAGATTCTCGGATGGTTCCCAAGAAGTGATTGTGACTTGACTTTCCGCTGCTGAAAAATGACGAAGAAGAAGTGATACAACATGGAAGCTCCAAGCAAGAGCTCAGGAGATCGTACCATAAAGTTACAACATGATCAGTTGGACAGTCATCTAGTCCTGTAATAGCTGCTTTATATAGCATTTAACTTGAAAGAGAAGAAAAGAAGAGAGAGAGAGAGAGAGATGTGACTGATGGTGGCAAAAATTCACTTAGGAGAAGTCATGGTGAGGAGCCTCCTCCGTCAAACTTCTTCTCCATCGTCCTGCACCAAGAACAAAACAAATCTGAATCAAAACTCATATACACACAGAAACAGAGAATAGAGAGAGGTCCGGCGAGAGAGAGAGAGAGAGGCACGGGAGAGAGAATCCGGCGAGAGAGATAACCTGAAGGCGAGTAAGAGAGAGGAGGTCAAACGTGGACACTTCATCAGGTTTGGCGGAGGAGACACATAAGTGGATTAGAGGAAGCCAAGAAAAGGAAGAAGAAGCGACAAAGAGGAAGAGCAACACGGAGAGGAGGAGAGGCGTCTAACTTTTTAGGGTTCAATAAATCTGGATTCTAATGGGCCACAACAATTTTGACGAAAACAAACTCAAACCCAATCGATATGCTTGCTGAATTGGACGAAAATAGAGCTCCTATTGGTCAAATAAATAATCCGACGTGGCTTCATGAGGGGGAAGGATATGCTCCTTTTAATATAGTATAGATAAATGAAAACGTTAAGGTGCATATAAAACAAACGTCAAATTCAAATAGACAACAATATAGAAAAGACTAAAGTTATTTTAAGCATCTTTATTTTTGTATATATATTTTCGGTATATAGTTTAAAATAATTAAAATTATTTTTTAAAAAATAATTAATTTTTTTTTTATAATACACAACCCGCACATAACAAATACAAAGTAGAACAAACCTTTAAGAAATTGTACGAACAGTTACAACCGAAAAAATCTCTAATCCTAATATCAACTAGAGATGGCAACTATGGGATCTGGACCGCGGACCGGGTCTATAAAGAACTGTCGCGGAACGGTATTAGGATGAGGTTTTCTAGGGCTGCAAATTTTCGGGTCTCGCAGGACGGGTCTTTGCGGGACTGGATCTTTTGCGGGATAGGCCGAAACGGCTCTTGCGGGATTACAATGACCCGCAATTTTTTTCTTCATTTTTTTGTTTAAGCTGAAAAAAATTGAGAAATAGAGTGAGAAGAAGACGATTCGTGTGACTTCCTTCAAGAAAACGTAAGGAGCTGCAGCGATGAGGATTCGACTTTCGGTGATGATGATTCGAGCTTCGACGATGATGACTCCAACTCCGGCGATGATGATTCGAGCTTTGACGGTCTTTTGATTTGGTTTTCTCTTTTTATTTAATTTTGGATTGGCAGTTTTGATTTAGTATTTTTTATTTAATTTTTTGGATTCAACAAACGAAAACATCCTCTATATATTAAAGGAGAAGCATTACAACATTGTTTTGTAGCCACGTGTCATCACCACAATCATTCTTAGAATCCTTAGAAAAATATGTTGGTCTATCTAAATATATAATAAGCTTTTTATTAAACTAATCATAAATGACTTATTAATTTTTTTTCATTATTTCCTTAAATAAAAAAAACGGAATTGCCAAATATAATTAAAGAATATATGACATTTAATGATTTTCAATAATAAAGATTTGATAAAAATTAGTGTAACTTTTAAATTTTAACTTATTAAAATAAATTAAACAACCATATTAACTATATAATTAAAATTTATATTTTTTCGTATATGCTATACTTTGAAATTTTTAAAATGACTATAAATGACTAAAGTTGTTAAAAAGTCTCACTAAAATTTTTGTGATCCATGGTTAAATTTTTATAACAAAATAGAAATAATTACAAAATTATATAAGTAAAAATGTCTCATTTAATATATATTGTTCAAAATAAATTATGTACCATATAAAATATATATATATATATATATGTATTTTAATTTCTAATGTGCTTTGATTTTTTTTTGATAAAAATTTTGAATAAAATATTGAAAACGTAATATTTAGTTAAACTTTGCATATTGTTTTAAAATTATAAATTACTAACAAATGGTAAACATCCCACACAAAAAAATTTGTTATCAGTGATTTAAAATTTTTATTATAAAAATAAAAAAATGAACAAAAAAATAATATGAGTATAAACTATAATTTAACGAATATCAATATTAACAATGTATTATATTTCTACGATAATATCATTTAAACTTTTTTATATATCATATAAAATAGAAAAAAAATATTTTTTTTCATTGTTTTCTTAAATAAAAGTAACGGAATCGCGAAATATGGTTAAAGAATATATGACAATTAATGATTTTCAATAATAAAGATTTGATAAAAATTAGTGTAACTTTAAAATTTGAACTTATTAAAATAAATTAAACAACTACGTTAACTATATAATNATAATACATTTAAACTTAATTGTATATCATATAAAATAGAAAACAAAAATCAGTTTAAATTAGTAAAAATATATTTATATGTTTACACCAATTTAATTATATAGGTAATAGTTACTAAATTTTTAATTATCAATATATCCCTTATATAGTAAAAGAGAACCATTGTAATAAATGCGTTCACACCATAATTGACAGGTGTAGACTTCACAATCATTTGACAATAAATGCGTTTACACACTAATTTTTTAAATTCATTATTTAATGTATTTATACACTATTTTTTAATTAATTTATTTTTTCTTACATTTTTAGTTTTTTTATTAATAAATTAAAATTTTCTACGTGAAACTAATGACTACTATCTTTATTATAAAAAAATACAAAATCATTAAAATTCGCATCAACTAAAGTGTTGCGATGAATGTTTTTAGATATTGAAACTTTCGTACCTTGCCGAAGTTGGTCATGGTTGAGGCTTCGGTACACAATAACAACAAATAAGGTGACTGATTAAGAATTAAAGAAGCAAAGGTGAAAAACACCACACGTAAAGTCGGATCTTTAATTTAGT
>CAKOAT010127932.1:44464-79593 GCA_932364175.1 Eruca vesicaria subsp. sativa | reverse complement strand
TATTGAAACTTTCGTACCTTGCCGAAGTTGGTCATGGTTGAGGCTTCGGTACACAATAACAACAAATAAGGTGACTGATTAAGAATTAAAGAAGCAAAGGTGAAAAACACCACACGTAAAGTCGGATCTTTAATTTAGTCAACTATTAACATTTTTATAAATTTTTCATATCAGACCAAGAATTAGAAACAAAATCAAACTGGTAAAAAAAAATCAGAAATCAGAAAAGCTTTAAAAAGAAATAAAAATCACAAATCGATTAAAAACATAATTGAGGTACCAAGTGAAGATGTCACTTTATGATATATTTTATTTTTATTTTTACGGGTACAATTTAATTTTCTTCATATGAAAAAATGTTATTAATTTCTAGGTTTGTTTTATTTTTACTTAATTTTATTTAAGAATTTACTATCATATGTTATTTTGAAAAAAAATGTTTTAAATCTTAATTAACGGTATATTCATATAGTTATCATAACATTTATATACTTTTACATATACATACATGTAAACATTAACATGAGCGACTATATAACTAAATATTCACCACAAGTGAGAATTTTAATTCATATTGAAGTTTAATTTTTTTTTTTCAAAAATTATTTAGATTTTATTTGATTTTACATGTCTTTAGAAATTATAATAGGAAACTATTAGTTCGACATCAAAAATATCTAAAATTTATATAAAACGAAACCAAACAAATAACAATAGTTTTGGTTATCATCGAAAAAAATCAAAAACATCAAGCATTTACACCAAACAAACCAAAATAAATATAGATTTAGAATGATAGTTATAATTTAGGAGATTAAAAAAAACGTCAAAACTAAACTAATATTCATGCTAAACAGACATAATATCATTTTATCATAAAAGTAACAAAAGTAATAATCTCATTCCGCGCAAGGCGCGGGTTATTACCTAGTTGGTTATAAACTATAAGATAATGAAATATATCTTTTGCAATTATCTTTACTTTATATGTTAATAGGTTTTGGGTGTGACAAAAATAACTATAGTTTATAACTCTCTCTATATAATCATATTAAGAAACTCAATTTATACATGCACTTGTTATAAGAACTTATCTCATTTTCAACATGCACTTCAAGTTTGATTATGATATAACAAATTCTTTTGAGCTTCAATAGTAGTTGCTTCATGATAAATTCATTTTGTGTGCTTAGGTATGTAGTAGAGCACCCTTAATCATTATGGAATAGCCTTCTACGTCAAGAACAGCCATAATCGACTACATCGGCGTCCAGCCCGTGGGACAGCTTGTAAGGGACTGTGTATATTGGCGGTACGGGATTAGGACAACCTTTCAGGGACCGCAGCCCACGCGGAATCAACTCACTGTAGCCCGTGAAAAATGAAATCCGCTGCGGTCCGGGACGGGATGAGACAAGACGGCTTGTTTGACATCTCTAATACCAACTTACGACATCCAACAAAAAAAACAAAATCAGTAAAATCTAATAATAACAATTTCAATTAGACTCATATTAAAACAAGATGAGAATGTGTTTTAATTAAGCAAAAAAAACACAACAGAAAGGGAAGATAATAATTAACAAATAAATATCACAAAATATATTTGACAGCAAATAAAAAATATTAGTTAAACAAAATAAATATAATCTTAAACCAAAAAGGAGAGACACTCATTTTAATATTCTTTACATGTTTTATAAAATCCCGATCAATAAAAATTAAAAGCGAATCGCATGAAAAAGTTCATTTGGTCAGCAAAATCAATGTTATAGAAATTAATAATATAAAAGATGGATGATAAAAATATACAATTTAATTAAAAAGAATTATGATTTAAAGTATATAAACTTTAAGAGTAAAAGTATAAAATTCAAAATGAAAAATAGGAAAATGACCATCAAACCTTTGATCATCCATCCACTTACTTTTCTATAACAAAGTACAATGGTCTTATGACAAAATATTTATCGGCTAAAAACTTTAGAAATTCATTATGTAGAAAACATTCAAGGATATTTTGAAATAAACAATCCCACCGTCGGCCTCCATCATCTACAAACATCAGTTGATGGTTCGTATCTAGATGAAATTTATATATATAGTATAACAATGCTTTAAAGAGGTGAAAAACATGTAAAAACCCTCACATTGATAAATTTGATTAGAAGCAAAACTATAAGCTCGGCGATCAATGTGGAATCAATTATAAATATTGCATGGAGTATGAGTTAAAATTTAATTGTTATACAATAACTTTACAAACAACGAAGAATACAACATAATGTCATCCGAAAACATCAATAAAAGGTACAAAAACTGTTATTTCTATAAGATAGTAATTAAGTTCATCTACTTCAATTGATATGTAGCGCATCATTTTTATTGTTTAACATTGAACATCAAATCACAATTACTTTTATGTACTTCAATAATGACATATATTTATAAATTCCATTGGTTACAAAAATAAAAATATTATTATTCTTTTACGATTGTATTTTTCTAACTTTTTCTCAAAAATATATATTACATAAAATAAATGTGTATATAATACATTAATAAACTCAAGAGTTTAACAGAGAAACAAATAAATATATATCAAGGGAAATATATACAACTGCAAAAAAAAATTGCACCACATTATTACAACAAATCAGTCCCAAAAACACAAATAACTATTACATTACATATGTTTCAGCAAAATCGAGAAATTAAAAAAAAAACATGTGAACAATACAAATGGCAAATAATATGCGTGTAGCGTGAAAACACCACTAGTATATAAATACTTAAACGGAACATTTATTTTAAAAATTATGTATCTCATTTCATTTAAAGTTATATATGTACTGATTTCTACATATATTATATGTACAAGTTAATAATATAAATTTTTTAGTAAATGTAAAAGTTTTTGAAAAAAAAATCTTCAATTTATTTTTAAAATTATGTCTACTCATTTTACTTAAAGTTATATATCTACTGATTTCTACATATATTATATGTACAAGTTAATAATATAAAGCATATAGTTATATATAATAAAAAAATAGAGATAATTGGTCAAATATCCACGGATGAGAGACTATTAGGTAACTACCCATAATGTAACTTAAAAGGTAGTTTGTTGTAGATTTTATCTTGCATTTTCCCTATGTCACTTACATCATCTTTCTTTCTTCTCATTTCATAGATTTTCTTTCTTTTTCTCAATTCTCATACCACTGATTCTCTTTCTTCGTCCATCATCACACAATCTTTTTCATGTATTTTTTTCATCTAATTTCTATCACACAATCAATGAATTCTCAATCACCGCCAACTTTATTTTTCATCTAGTCCTCCGATGAACCTTTCTCAGTTCTTAATATCACATTTATCCGCTTGTTAATATAATAAATAAATAACTTAATTGTTATATGTTAATGATCATATCAGTTGGATAAATAATTGATTCTTTAAGAAATCTATAACAATTGGGCGACCAGTGACCACTAAAAAATATTTATCAATATTAAAAGAATCAATACTATACTTAATAATGAATATTTATTATTTGATAACAAATCATGTATCAACTAAATATTTACATATCCTCTAATAATCTACATATCAACTAACATATCAGCTAATAATTCATGTATCATCTAACAATCTATGTATCAAACAAATGTATCGACTAACAAATCATGTATCAGTTAATGAAAACTATTAATATCCAATCAATTATTTATCAAATAGCCTCAAATCTATTTGTAACAGCTAACACTCCATGTATCGATTAAAAATTCATTAAAATATAAATAATAGTGGGTAAGTAATAAAGTACCTACCAACGTATATGTTATCTAAAAAAAGAATGTAGATTTCAAACTTTCCTTCTTCTCGAGATCTTCCGATTCTTTCTCTATAAATCCGCAGCAGAGATAACAGATTCTTGTCGAAGTTCCTTTGGTTCAGTGGTTTTGACTAAGGGTTCATTAAGGCTTCTACACCATGAGGTCTAGGTTTCGAATTCCGGAAAAAATGAAATTATGCAAGTTAAAGAAGAAAAGGCTTACGAGAGATCTGCAGCATGGCGCAAAGAGTACCATCTAGGGTGGATCTGATAGGGTGGCTCAGGTGATGCAATCAGACGTGAATCCTCATAAGGCAGGTAGAATTGTCGGACTGTAGAATTGTTTGTAATTTTTCTCATAATTTGTAAGCATAATAATCTAGTATTAAAAAAAAAATAACAAATTCTTCAATAATCTTGCGGAGAATCACCAAATTTCCTCAATCTTCAAGACTACAACACACACTTTTTGTGATTGGAAGCTTAAAGCGGGTTATGACTCAAACTGAAAACAGTAGTATAGGTGGGAGATGACGAACTTGTCTAGGTCATCAAGTCACTCAACTACCTCAGAAAAGATCACGACACAGAATTGTTGTTGGGATTGAAAATTTATATAAGTTGATTGTGATTCGAAGTTGGAAACAGTGGTATTGGTGTGAGATAATAATAATATTAGCATTATGAGTGTCAGTGAAATAAGAGAAAAAAATAGAGATTTGTGATGAATAACGGGGGAATTATTCAGTGAATTAGATGAGGATATGATGAACTTGAATTTAGTTTAAGCTTGCATAAAGAAGAGATGTATGAGAGTTAGAAAAAAAAGATTAGAACAGAGGGAGGAGAAAAGAGAGAGATATAGAAAAAACAAGGATACTATGATCATGAAAAATATATTTTTAAAAAATAAGGGGCATTATCTAATTACTTATGCTTTTGGGTGCATCTACACCAATTTCTGTAAAAAAAAAAATATCTCTGCACATAGAACTATATTTTATTCTAGAAAGTATTTATGGCATAAATATGTATTTTAAAATTTATGTAACTATATGGGATTCATAATAGTTCTATTTTGTATTTTCTTTAGATAATTTTATTAAATGAGTTTATGTGTGTTTTAATGACAGTATTTTTATATTTTATTATTTTCAAACTATTTTTTACTATTAAGAGTATTTTGCATTTTATTAATTTTAAAAGTAAAAACTAAAAACTAAAAACCAAAGTATAAAACAACCAATCATGTTTTTTTAAAAAAACTAAAATCTAAGGTAAAACCAAAAACTAAAAAAAAAAAAAACTAAAATCTAAAAACCAAAATAAAAGAAAAACTAGTTAAACAATCTATCACCATAATGAAGTTTGGCCACAAGACCCATCAGGTAAATGGGTTTTATAACAGAAAGAGATAACTTGGGTATGTATTGATGTTGTTGTTGTCTAAACACATTATTATTGAGGTTGCTGTCCAAATTTTTCTATCTCTTTCTTGGTATGCATAATCAACAAAACTCTATATTTTGGTCAAATTAGATAGGTAATCTTAGAATAAATGTTGAGTAATGTCTATAACTTTTTATAGAATTATAGATCTAACTACATAAGTGTCGCCAAAAAATCCACATCGGTTTTTATAGTAAAATAGTAACTGCGTACAAAACTACAAAACACTTCAGATCTTAAAATTTCATCTTAATAAATTATGAAACAAGCATATTTATTATCACTGAACAATGCAGGGATCAACAAATAAAGCCAAGATCTATCGTGCCTGATCTTAATTAGTACTGCACACATGTCCAAATACTAGCTAGGCGGAGAGGGATGGATGATAAGTAACTCTTCCTAGATCTTAATATAATTCGGTGTTACTTTTCGAAAAAGGACTCATGGATTGCTCATGAGAATAACATAGGTTCATGAATTAATCGAATAAAGAACTATCTTACTGATTGCAAAAGAGCAGATAAATGGTCTTCGCATTTGGTTTATAAACAGAAAAATATAGTTTTACCACAAAATTAATATCACTTTTCAAATTTACTTTTAATTATTTTCATAAATATTTTAAGTTTGTGATAAACAAAATAAAGTAACTCTACCAATTTATTATAAATTTTAAAATTATTTGTATAAGTTTATAAATCCACCCTTTAAATACCAAATCCTAAGCAATATTCCTTAAACTTTAAACCAAAATAGTATATTTTTGATTGAATGTATTTTTGAAATATAATATCCATATTATGATATATCTCAGTCAATATCTTTGTATAATCTGCATTCATAGACTTGTTGAACTTTCTAATAGAGAATTTCAAATCCAATCTCTTTTTTTTTTTGGACGAGATTCTTTATTTAAGGTATTTCCAACTTTATTCTATTTTTTACTCTAAATTCAATTTTGGAGTAAAATCTTTTTCAACCCCATTCCATATTCAATTTCAAAATTGAATAATGGCTAGAATTACCCTATTTATAGAATAATCTTAACCATTACTCTATTTTAGAATGGATTTAATTTTTTTGTATTTATGAAATGATCATTTTAATCTAGAATGTCTTTATTTCATATTTAAATGCTATTTAAAATGATATAATAACATGAAAAGAAATAGGATTTCATAAAATATTATTTAATAAATTTACATAAAGGATGTATAAGCTAATAAAAATCAAAACTAAACATAAATAATATAAAATAAATGTAATATAACAAGATAATTTAATAATCCGGTAAATTTCTTGCAAAACTATCAAAATCAGTGAAATATTGTTCAAACATAAAAGATGAGTTTTTCTTTATGTTCTTTTAATGCATAATTTTGTTATTGAATTAGAAAAAGTATTGCACCAATTGAAGTTGGAAGAAAAACTCCACCCGTAGATATTGAAATTGCATAGGATGAAGGTGTCTGATTTCATAATTTTTTTGTTCGATTTAGAAAAATCAAAGATAAAGAATCTCACGAAATGCATTGTTGACATTTGTGAGAAAATATTATAAGGTTCATTAATAAAAAAAATATTGTATGTTATACAGTTTATGATTTATTATAATTTCCAATGATAAATGTTTAATTTAATTAAAATCTATTTTTATGGGAGTTCTGTAAACATAAAATAGTTAGGTTAACTGTTAAATTTATATAAGTTGAAGGTATTAATAATAATTATTAGCTAAATAAAAAAATCATTTGGGAATATTCTTTTTTGAAACAAAAAATGGAGAATACATTGGAGTAAAGACCAACTCTCTTTTGGAATTACATTATTTTGAAATAAAAAAATAAATTAATACATTGGATATCTTAAACCTTTTACATTTTCCGGATAAATCCTTCTCATTAGATAATATCATTTTTGGGCACTAGATAGTTTTCAGAATTTGTTATTTTTTTTAATAACACTGATTAATAAACGATGTTCGAGGATACACAAGAATGAAAAAACAGATAATAGGAAAATGAGATGTCAGTAGACACCATCATAACATCAAATAAGAAAGAAGCATGAATTACCCACCCCCTTACTTATTTAGCCTCCAAAACGAGAAAGTGATGTAGCCACGATGGAGCATTCCGAGCAATATAAGACTGATGACGCCTATCTCGAGTGACACTGAGAGTAATGGCCGTTGCCGCTTCATTACGTTCCGGAAGAGTATGATCCAAACTCCATAAATCTATCCTTGTCAGAATCCAGAGGATGCTGTGACAAATGTGACTGAGGCTAAGGTGTGCAAGTGGATTTGTCATAACGTCATGTAAGCACTCCGATGAGGTCTCCAAAATAATTTTTGAGAAGTGTAGGTTGTGCAGACATTCCACTGCCCAGTAGAGAGCCCACAAGTCGGCCTCGGTCTTTGTGCGTATGTATGAATAAGCTCGACGACTATGCATGAGTGTGTTTCCTTTGTCATCGCGAAGAATCCATGATGCACCACTCGGCTGATTTGAGTCAATCCATGAAGATCCCACATTACATTTTAGGGATCTATTAGGGGGTTTCCTCCATCGAACCTTATCAATGACCATATCATCCACCTGATCCATCGATTCTGTGAATGTATCGTACCATGCGAGTTCTTTTTCATATGCCTTTCCAGCAATAAAGGAAGACTCCAGAACCTTATTTTTAAAAACAAATGAGTTCCTAGCTTTCCATATTTCCCATAACAACCATGGAAATATTTTTTTGTATGGATATCCAAGGAAGCGCTCCTAGCATTCTTGATTAAATGGACAAAATTTAAGAATGTTGAATTTGTAGAAAAGCCTCCTAAAGGTACTTGGACATTAGCTTGATCCCATATGGCACGTGCTTTCACACATGTGAATAAGATATGACAAATAGTCTCATCCTCATTTCCACAAACTGGACAGGTTGGATCTATCAGAATACCCCGAGTACTCAAACGTTGCTTAACAGCTAAAGCACTTGATAACGCCCGCCACATAAAATGTTTAATTTTTGGTGGAGCTTTTATTTTCCATAAGTCTCGCCATAATTTCTTTTCAATAGGGGTGAGCGATTGCCCTTGAGGGTGATCATAATCCACCAAAGCCTCTAACAATTTATACCCACTACGCGTCGTATATGAACCATTTGGTGTGAATCCCCATCTGATAGAGTCGTCACATACCAATGATGGTTTCAAAAGTAGTATCCTTTGCGTATCCTGAGGCGTAAAAGTCTGCTGTAGTAAATTGATGTCCCATTGGTTAGACCCTGGTCTTAGCAAATCCGAAACATTAAGCGCCAAATTTACAGAACTATTTTCGCGATACATTGGTGGCCGTGGAATAGTGTCAATAATCCAATTCTCATCCCAAACATTAGTGTCAGTTCCATTACCAATATGTCGATATAGACCCTTTTTAAGTAATTCTCTTCCGTGCATGATGCTCCTCCATGCATAAGACGGACATGTCCTCATTCCGCAGTTTAGGAAATCTCCATTTTTAAAATATTTACCTTTAAGGATTCGGGAGACCAACGAATCTGGATTATTCCATATTCACCAAGCTTGTTTCCCAAGCAACGCCTGATTAAAGCGGCCAATATCCTGAAACCCAAGACCCCCTGTTCTTTTGGTTTACATAGCTTTTCCCAAGAAATCCAAGGTATTTTTCTTTTTTTATCCCAACTACTCCACCAAAACTCTATTATCACACTCGTAATTCGTTCACACAAACCTTTTGGTAACTTAAAAACAGACATTGCGTATATGGGTAAAGCTAAAGCCACCGATTTTATTAGAACTTCCTTGGCACCCATTGACAAAGTTTTAGAGTACCATCCCTGTAGCCGGCCTTATAATTTCTCCTTGATAAAATTTAAAAGCGCTGTTTTTGAACCTTGAAAGCATTTAGGGAGACCAAGATATGAACCTTCACAACCTTCTTTTTCGATACCCAAAACCTCTTTGATCATCTGTTTCTGAACATTGTCTATTTTTTTCCCAAAAATGATGGAAGATTTCAAAGGATTAAACATTTGCCCCGATGCATCCCCATAACATTTTTGACCCTTCAAAATTTCTTCACTGTCACTTACAGAGGCTTCACATAGCAATAAGCTATCATCCGCAAACAACAAATGGTGGACAGAAGGGCTACTAGTAGCTAGTTTTATACCATGTAATTTACCTTGTGCTTCCGATCTATTAAGAACATGAACCAAAGCTTCGGCACATAAAATGAATAAAAAATGAGATAAAGGATCCCCCTGACGAATACCTCTTTCTGGTTTAATAAACCCGTGTGAACGTCCATTGAGAAACACCGAGAAAGTTACAGTAGTGATGCATGACATTAACCAAACAACTCATTTCCTATGAAATCAGAATTTGTTTTGGATACCTTAAAAAAATTTACTTATAAAATGATCACCATCAGGTTTGAAGAGGGCTCGATATTTCATTCGTTAAATATGATTCGATTCATTTTTCGTTTTCAGCTGAAAATTTTAAATATCTATAAATTTTCGAAACAATTCAAATATTATAAATCAATATCCCAAATCATAAATACTAAAATTTTGAAAATATGATATCTGCTCTGTCACAACAGATATATATATATATATATATATATATATATATACATATACATATATATATTAATAATATTTATACATATAAATATATAAGTTTATATCATTATTATTCTAACATATGGTTTAATAAACCCTATTCACATTGTACTTATAAAAGTATTAAATAAAACAATTATGACCTTTTCTTAAGTTTAAAATTTACAAAACATGTAATACACTACTTCTTTTAGTTTTTTATTTATATATAATGTAAATACTTATTTTAAGAACAAATTTCTATCAAAATTTTAAATTATTTGTATTAAGAAAAATAGATTAGATATCTGTAAGTATTTATAAACATCCTCAAATATCCATATTTTTATATCCAAAATATATGTATTTTTCCGAAACAAAACAAAAAAAAAAAGTTAGATATCCGTAACATTCGAAGAAAATTGAAAATTTTGATTGCTAGTATTTGATCCATGCCCATCTCTAGTTTGCACTCAGACGATCATTTTCCATAAATTGAACAATGACTCTAAAATTCAACTGTTCTTCCAATCACCTCTAAATAATTCTAATTTGACACTAAAATTATTTGAAAAGCTTCCAAATCTATCCTAAACAATTCTTCATCTATTTCATTTTAATTTTTATTGGTCATTTTAAATTTGTATATACCAATTAAGAATATTTAATTTTTAAATATGAACATTATTCCCAATACACCTAATCATATTTTATCCGATAAAAATAGACTGGATAAATATAAAGAATTATATAACATATAAAATTAACAAATTTAATTTGAAATTTTAAAAACTATATTTATTTTGAAAGGATAATTTTACTTTATAGTGGTAATTAAAATGAAAAGGAAGAAGTAATATATTAAAAATATACCAAAAATCACCATCATCATATTTATTTATGATCATTAATATGTAATTTATTGAGAATATTAAATATGATTGTTACACTAGTAATGTGAACGTCTCCAATACGTGGAAATGGGTCCAGTGATAGAACTTGGGATAGGATTAGGATTAGAAGAAGTTAAGAAATACAAAAAAATCAAGAAACTATGAACCAAAATTCTAGAAACAAGAAAAATTAAAGACACACACCAAGAACAAGAAATAGCATGGGAACTGGGAAGTAAAGCACCTAAAGAGGGCACGTTTAAAGAGGCTGACTCATTAATCAACATTTGTTTCCATGTTAAATATAAAAATTCATTATCATAGTAGATGAATACGAATAATAGAGCATAATCCATACTTATAGTTTGGTGGGCAACCCAACGGGCATTGCTTGGTTGGTCTATTTCAATCTCAGTGATCTATATTTGAGTAGACATTTGTGCAATATCATACGAATACCTTGAATATGAGTAGGTTTGGAAGCGGTTTAGGCGGTGTTATCATATACTAACATTTAATTTCACAAAATCATAAATTCTTTTCAAAATAGACCCGACAAATATATAACGAACATTTTAAAACCCAAAACATGAACGAGAGAAACACAAACGATTACAAATCCAAATCAAATGATACAGAACAAACTAGAAAAGATATATACAAACCATTAAACAAAGTAAAAGACTAAAAGAAGGTAAAAGATATTGGTGAATCCAATGAGCCGACATCTCCGCCTAGGATACCCTTTGATGTCTTCGTCGTCTCTTTGTTTGTTTTCTAGTCAAAACCTTTTTATATACCTAAGCTAGGGAAGCAAAAGAAAAAAAAAAAGCTGAGATCTAGTTAAATTGACTAACTGCATTATTAATGCTAAGATATTTTTAAAGTTATTTCAGAATTATAACAATAATATTTTTCCTTAAATTAAATAAACAATTAAAAATTAAAGGATAAAAAGTTAAACAATAAGAGAAAACATAAAGTATCTTGTGTTTCTTTATTAAGATTCTCAAATAAACATCTCTCTTTCCTTTTTTTATTTTACTAATACCATTGATAAAAAAATCTTGACTCTTAAGTTTATGCATTGCATGTTCATAAAGTATATATATTATTTAAACCATACGTTAGCAACATTACATAAATATTTGTTTAAAGAATAAAAGAAAATATGTACCTCAATTATTTATTTGTAAGAAAACAAATGTTTTTAATTATTTAATCATATATTCCCAACGTCTCTCTGCAACACGCACCACCAAGCGAGAGCTTCTCATTAAACAAAACGCGCAACCAACGCGCGTTTGCTCCACCCTCCGTTGATACGACGTCGTGTCACCTTATACCGTTGACCAAATACGCATGGGTTAACTTATACGTAGTAGAACAGTACATCTACTCATCATCTTCTTCTCTCTCTCTCGTTTCAGTCACAAGACGACTCAACCAACAAAGCAACTTCGCTTCACGAGCTCAAACCTTCTCTCTCTCTCCTTTTCTTATCTCCGTGACGCATTTGTTTCTCGAGCTGTCTCGTTTTTCTCAGAAACTTTGGTCGGTGATGGTGATTAATAATAATAAGTCGAAGAGCAGATGAAAGTCACCGGAAAGCCGTATCAGACGGCGACATTACCGAACTCAAACTCCGAGACTAATCTTTTCACTAACCCTCCAGATCTCAGGGCTTTACAGAGAGCTACCACAGTCACTAAACGCAGAGCGAGGAACCCGAGCTTGACACGTCAGCGAAGATCCGCCGTTCCCGGCGGGAGAAGAAGTCGGCCGGAGACTCCTCTTCTGAAATGGAAGGTCGAGGATCGGAAGACAGAGAGAGGCGGCGTTGTTGTTGAGGAAGACGATGATTACGAGGATGAGAGAGAGGCTACTTCACGGCGCAAGGATCGGAGGAAAACAACTCGGCCTGTCTCGGTTAGGAAACTCGCCGCAGGGCTATGGCGGTTGCAGGTTCCCGACGCGGTGGTTAGCGGCGGAGGAGAGAGAAAGGTGAAAGAGGGATTAGGGTTTCAGGTAATTTCTTAATGTTTTTTTTTCATGTTTTCTTGAAACAGCTGTCTTTAGTGAAGATCTGATGTGTGTTCCTGTCTTAAAAAGCTTTAATCTTTGTTGTTCCCCTGCAGGGAGGTGTTCCATACCTTTATCACCACAGTGACAAACTTTCTGGTGGTTCGAAGAATAGGATGAGGCAGAACCCTAGCACTATTGCTACCACAAAGAATGGATTCTTGTGTTCGGTGTGTTGGTCATCTTCTTAATCTTCTAAGTGTATTTATGTTGTTAGCTAAACGAATAGATGTATGTATAACATAGGAGATAAAATACTTTTGGTTCTTGGTAGTTTGAGTTGGTTCTTAATAGTTCAATGAAGCCTTGGTCAGTCTTACCTTTTGGGCAATGGGTATAGTTAAAGCTGTGAAAGTCTTAATATAATTGGTACCATGGATATATATGCATATAACTCTATACATTTCTTCTGTTCAGGGCACGCTTTGAGATCTATAGGGCTTGAATCAATCACGGTCTAGAGGCTAAATGATCAATCAATACATATATTTTTCTTAATCATTTTGAGGATCCAATAATCTAACACATTAACCACTCAAATTTTGAGTGCTAAGAAGAATATTTCATCTTTCTTTGCCCAGGTCCTTATTTTGTTTGGTTTTTCTTGTTTGGATTATTTCTTGACTTCAAGTCTCTATTACTTTTTTTTGTCAGCTCGAGCCTTCAATGCCATTTCCTCACTCGGCGATGGAAGGGGCGACAAAGTGGGATCCTGTCTGCATGGATACAATGGAGGAAGTACACCAAATCTACAGCAACATGAAGCGTATTGATCAACAAGTGAACGCTGTGTCATTGGTCACATCCCTTGAAGCAGAGCTAGAGGAAGCACACGCTCGCATAGAGGATCTCGAGAGCGAGAAGCGGTCTCACAAGAAGAAGCTTGAGCAGTTCTTAAGGAAAGTCAGTGAGGAGAGAGCTGCTTGGAGGAGCAGAGAGCACGAGAAGGTCCGAGCAATCATCGACGACATGAAAGCTGACATGAGCAGGGAGAAGAAAACACGTCAGAGACTAGAAATCGTTAACCATAAACTAGTCAACGAGCTTGCAGACTCGAAGCTAGCAGCGAAGCGTTACATGCAAGACTATGAGAAGGAAAGGAAGGCAAGGGAGTTGATTGAGGAAGTGTGTGATGAACTTGCTAAGGAGATAGGAGAAGATAAAGCTGAGATCGAAGCGTTGAAGAGAGAGTCCATGAGCCTTAGAGAAGAAGTAGATGATGAGAGAAGAATGCTGCAGATGGCTGAGGTTTGGCGTGAGGAGCGTGTTCAGATGAAGCTTATTGATGCCAAAGTAGCGTTAGAGGAGAGGTACTCACAGATGAACAAGCTTGTAGCAGGTTTGGAGTCTTTCCTTAAGTCAAGAGATGTTGTTACAGATGTGAAGGAGGTGAGAGAGGCAGAGTTGTTAAGAGAAACCGCTGCTTCTGTTGATATCCAAGAGATCAAGGAGTTTACATATGAGCCTGCAAACCCGGATGATATCTTCACTATGTTGGAAGAAATGAATCTTGGTGAAGGTCAAGATAAAGAAATGGAGAAACCTGTTGCTTACAGTCCAAAAGGGAGACATTCAGATGCTCTTACTCACCAGAATGAAGAAGATGATAGTGGTTGGGAGACAGTGAGCCACGTGGAAGAACAAGGGTCTAGTTACTCGCCAGATGGAAGCATACCTTCAGTGAACAATCACCATCACCGAGAGAGCAACGCCTCAAGTGGTGGTACAGAGTTCTTAGGCAAAGGCTGGGATGAGACAATGATGACTCCAACAACAGAGATAAGTGAAGTATGTTCTGTTCCAAGACGGTCATCCAAAAAGGTTTCATCAATAGCAAAACTGTGGAGATCATCAGGTGCAAGCAACAACGGAGATAGAGATAATAACAGCTTCAAGGTAATATCAGTGGAAGGTATGAATGGAGGAAGGGTTTCAAATGGAAGGAAATCAAGTGTGGGAATGGTTTCATCACCAGAGAGAGGCTCAAGCAAAGGCGGGTTCAGCCCCATGATGGATTTAGTTGGACAATGGAGCTCTTCACCGGAAGGTGGAAGCCATCCTCATGTGAACCGAGGAGGGATGAAAGGTTGCATAGAATGGCCTAGAGGTGCACAGAAGCATAGTTTGAAAGCAAAACTCATTGAAGCACGAATCGAAAGCCAAAAGGTTCAGTTGAAGCATGTCCTTAAGCAGAAGATATAGATGACACAACCAGATTGCAGTTCTGCTGTGTGGTTTCTCTGATCTCTCACCGGGCTGTGATTCTGTATGAAGTAATAATGTTCCGGTGAAAGCAGTCAGAAGCCAGCAAAAACGGTTTAGACCGGAGTTTTAGATTATGTATGTTATTTGGTCCTTAGCAAATTAAGCAAACTGTGTACTATAATATTGTTATCTCATCTTTATGGAAGATAAACCTTTTAGCAGAGTAAGACAGGCTATTGTTCCTTAAAACATATTCATCAGATTATATAATATATAGTTAGTTTCCCACAAAAATGCAAGCACTTTATGGTAGAAGTTTATATTTCAACATTTTACCAGTAAGAAAAATTTACAACACATTTATTAAATTTTATAGTCAAATCTGTTGAATTATAATTACAATTATTTTGTTGTGTTTTCTGAACAAGAATTATGTTGCTGTTATTTTCTAAACATATGTTATATTTAGCACTCCATGGTGGAGATTTGAAAGCTACCATTAAAATTTTAAAAACTTATTACAAATTTGATTACATAGTCAAATTTCTAGCATAATAGTTGTAACTTTGTTGGTGTTATTTTCTAAAATGTTGTTACATTTTAAAATCATTAAAAGAAATATTATGTGCTTGGTGGTAAAAAAGAAGAACAATTCTAATGTCCCTGCAGTAAAAAACTAAAAGCTGCTCTGACTCTGACTGAACATGTGTGGAATGTTTGTATTTTGAACCAAAAGAAGAGGAAGACAAATACGTCCAAACTTTCATGACATTATTGATGAGACAACAATGATGCTCCTCCTGAAGAGGATGCATCTATAGTAAGAAAAACAACAGAAGATGAATTGACAACAGACTGAATTTGAATTTGTTGACAAGATAAAATTAAAATCAATCGAATCATTCCCTTAATGGTATTCTTGAAAGTTGACATGACCAGTTGCTTGAGCATGCTCCACAGCTTCCTGTTTCAGTTACATATTTGAACAACTCAATCTCTATTGATCTATGAAGCAAAAATAATGTCAAGTAGTTCCATGAGAGATTAAAAAAAAAAAGACAATGACCTTTTGTCCAATAACTCCAATTTGGCAAACACCACAACGCAGAGTGAAGTTTGCAGTATCTGTGTAACTCCTTTTCCTGAAACATATAAACCAAACTCATAAGGCCTTACTCTTCTTTCCATAAGCCACCATAACACAATAGTCTATAGGTAACACCTTAACTACTATTACCTTTGTTGGTCCTTTACTAGATTTAAAACAAGCCCTTCTATAGCACCAATGGATCTATCTTTACCAACCGGAAATATAGTCATATCAAAGTCTTCCTCCGCATCTTCAAATGGAGACAACTACAAAAATTTGCAACAAGGAAAAATAATTAAGCTACAAGCTTGTTTATCAACCTACCTTCTCAAATGGAGTATATATATCAACTTACAGCGAGAGCATCATAATGAAGACCGTCATAGATCAGCATAACTCTTTCGCTGTAGTTTTTCGTCTGCAAAATAGAGTAATAACTACTTATCTTTGCAGAACTTGAATGTTTGAGAGTTAGATGGTACCTGTCCATACAAGTCACATCGACTAGTTTGAATATCATAAGCTCCAATTTCTCGACCATAATAGTCTGCTAATATTGAAAGCTCAATCGCACCTAACACACAAAAAAAAACAAAGAGACACTGTTATCAATACATGAAACTTTGTAAGCATATCATGAACCAAAGAGACATTGAAAGGCAAAAGAGATACCTCCCCACTTCTCCGGGTTGAGAATCCAGGCACAGTATTCTTCATTAGGCTTCCCTAGAAATGCTTCGTTATATTTCTCCTTGTCGCTTGCAACTGCTGCAGCTATCACCTAAGCATAACAGAACAGCCAGGCCCAAGTTAACGTCTTATCGTCGAGAAATTACCAAAGCTGATTGCTTCAAATACTCAATTCATCTGGGAAAATCATTAATCTACCCTATGTATTACTACTTTTCAAATGTTTTCAAGTGAATATAAACAATATGAGATAGGCTGTATAACTACAAACTCAAAAGAAGAAGCTAAGCACTGAGTGCAGCTAGATGCAAGAAGCTTAGGATAGATGAAGAAAACCTGTCTTAACTCAGGAGCTTTCTTCTTGTCCTTGTCCATAACATAACTGTAAAAAAAAATGAGAATCCTCAGAAAAATAAACACAAGCCTCAAAACATCTCTTTTTGACTTTAAAAAAGAAGCTTATTATTATTACCCGATTGCGTTGAAGAGACAACTGTTGTCAGATGGTATAACTCTTCTCACAATGATTCCTTCCATGATATAATCTCAAAATAGCAAGAAAAAGCGTAAACTTGCATTCCAAAAAAAAAAAAAAACTCAATTAGTCCATAGCTGTTTCATTTAACCAAAGAACCATCAAGAAAGCAAGTTCTTTTTTACTCAGTGAAGAAACGTAATTGGATAATAAAACTTGGAAACAAAGCTATAGAATGAAGAGTCTTGATTCGATCTAATATATCATCATACACCAAAGTATTAGGCAAACCAAATCAGATCCATAAACCACAAAGTTCGAGAAATGAAAATGTAAACGAGAATGAAGACCAAACGCGACTAAAGCAAACAACTTTCAATCAGAAACATGTTGTTGGATCCACCTAAACCCAGAAGCATCATAACACGATGAAAGTTTCTTTCAAAAAATAAAAGATGAAAGTTAGATAGGAAAGGACTCACCGTTGGGGCAGAGAGAAAGAGAGAGAGATCTGATTCTGGAAAATTGAGAAATACAATTTAGATTTATGGTGGTTGCCACTTACTTTTGCCTATTAGATTACTTGCTTCCTTTCGTCTCGTTACGTAAAGACAACCCCAAGAAACCAAGAAAAGAACCATTTTAACTCTTTTTTCCTTTTCAGTCGTAATTTTCTTGATAATAAAAACTCTCTTACACGATTTATGACATTATTTTCTTCTTCATATTTTACTCTTTTTTCTTAACTATCAAATCACAAATATCTTTATAATTACTTAAACATTCAATTTAAAAAAAAAATATCCTTCAGATTATAAATAATATTCCTTCTAAATCATAATCTTAAATAACATAAAGTATATTTTAAAGAAACAAGATATATTCTTGGGTGATTTAGCTCAAAATACCAAAAGAAGTAGATATTTAGGGATTTGTCATATTTTAGGGGGAAAAATTAATGATGGGGAAAAAAAGAGAAGAGAGAAATAGGGTATGGAGCTAAATAAGGTGTTTTGTGTGTGTATAGAGTGCAAATACTCTATATTCTTTATATGAAGACTATTTTCTTAAATAATTAAAATAACATAAAATGAAATTGCTTCAATGAACTAAAAATATAACAGAATTAATATTACTGAGATGTTTTATTTATGTTTTGATCAATAATATTTTGTTAGCTTTTAAATTTTACTCCAACTTTTACATGGCACAAAATTTTACTCAGATTTTATTTACTGAAATTGTAACGTTTTTTTCTTCTTCATATTTTACTCTCTTTTTTGTTGCTACCAAATCACGAATATGAATAAAATAAAATAAAATAAGACGTTAAGCTATTCAATTCCACCATTAAAAATTAAATAAATAAATAAAACAATGAATTTATAATTTCTTTACCAATCAGTAAATTTCTACCGAATGTAAACTGCATCTTGAACTTTTAATTTTATATAAGACAATAATTCATAAATTTCAAATTAAAATTTAAAATATATCATTTTCATTTATTGTTGTTATATGCGGCTCAATAAAAATTCCACAACCCACAATGAATTATGCCAACGATTCTCACTATTTCATCAGATGTTGTTCCAACCAAAAAAAAATTTCATCAGATGTTGTTTTGATTTCCTTTAATTTTTTTGGATCTTTTTGCAGAGTGTTTCAATTTGCAATTTGGCATCGGTGGAGCTAGTGGTATCAAACTTCCTCTCTTACCCTTTTGTTCGTATATATTAAAAAAGCAGTGATAAGATGAATTGATTTTTTACCAACTGAATTGGTTTTATATTAGTTACCAATCTTATTAAGTATTAAAGTTCAAAAAGTACACTATGACATCTAAACAAAACAAAACAAAAACTCTAGTTTAGTTATAAAATAGAAAGTCCCTAAGAACAAAGTAGCTATTGGATTTTAACACCAAACAGCATAAACCCTCCTTTGTTCTCAACTGATTTTGTTTCTTCTTCTTCTTCTTCTTCTTCTAGCTTCGAGTTAGAACTGTGATTAACAGTCTCGTTTACTTCATCATCATGGACAACAGAACAGTCGTCTGAAGAGCAATGAACATCGATCATCATGAAGTTCTTGCTTCCACCTTCTAATGTTGGAACATCACAAGTGTAAAAAGTGATCACATCTTTCTCCTTAAGGCTCTTCTCCTTGACGAAACCATTCCATCCTCTGGTGAAAACAAAGCTCTGACTACTTTTCCAGTAACAGTACCTAAACTTCCATGGTCTCATCTCTCTGTCATAAAACACAACCTCAACATCTTCTCCTATCCCTCCCTCTTCTCTCTCATCTCGATCATCTTTTAAGAAAGGTAAATACTTCACGGCATACTTCTTAGGTATCACAAGCCTGTTGAGCTTCCCAACATCGCTTGGTGTCAGCTCCTTTCGGAACAGCTCTGTCCACAAGAAACTCTTGTTTGATTCTTGATCACCCCCTCTTGCTCCTGGGACTTTTCTTGATCCAAATATGTTGTATCTTGCGACAATCTTAGGTTGGATTTTTCTGAGGAATTCTCCATATTTGCGTTGGTAAGAACAGTCTTTGATCATGTTCAATACATCTTCTGTTGTGTGCTCGTTCTGAAAGGCCGGTTCGTGGACCGTGAAGTCAGTCCAAGGGAAGTTCCGGTGCGTGTTAGCATCGTAGCTTCGGATCTTGATGGATGCGCTATCGTAAGCAGCAGCGGCTTCAGCAGCAGATCTGAAAGTGCCGAGCCAAATCCTTTTGTGGTCTGCGTATATCTGAGCGCCCCAGTGACCGTTCTGTTGTTGAACTACTCCCTTATACTTTGTTTTGCGCACACCTTTTGTTGTCGCAACCTCTAGGGCATTGTTTGGTGCGTCGCAAAGATATCCGATGCGTTTCTTGATAGGCAAGAAACTACCGTTTGAGACTGATGAAGAAGTCTCTGTCTTTGCGTCTTCTTCTTTATTCATTGAAAGTAACTCGCGCATCCATAAACCAAAAGTCACAGAGAGAACCAAAAGAGAACGGTAAAGAGAGATAAGGATGAAATTGAAGGAAGGAAAAGAATTAAGATTTGTAGGATCGAGAATTGTGGTAGCGTACTCAGCAAGTAATAAGTTTCCGTTTTTCTTTTGTTTTTGTTTCTATAATTTGCCGATGGAAGATATTGGTATTTACAAAATTTCCTTTTTGCTAAAGAGACTAAAATCAGTTACCTTTTTAGTTGTTAGCATTAATATTGGTATATTTGATTGAGAGAAAAAAGTAACTACACCATCCGTTTAACAAAAAAAAATGTCACCGCCGTTAACAAAATAAATTAGGGCCATTGACAAAAACATATTATGTGGTGAATATTTTTTACTTCCTAGATTTTTTAACATGTTAACTAAAAATAAGTGATCTTACTTCCTTTATCTGTTTCTTGTTTCTGATTGGTTATACTAATACTTTTTTTTTGGTAAAAGCAACTTATTAAATTTTAATGTTAGATTGGGAAATAATACTTTCTAACTATTTATGATGTTTTAGAAAAATCACACGAATAAAGAAATCTACATAACGTGAAAGCCTTAGCCGATGGCTTTGATAGCACCAGCGCTAGGATTTATAACTTAAGATTTCTAATTAACTTTTCTCTGTTGAGATACATAATTCTTTTTTGTTTTGAAGATTATCATAATTCACTTTTTTCAGGACTCAAAACTCAGATAATTTGATGTAGAATCATTAAATGAACTCTTATTTAAACCACTAAATCAAGAAGGCTTATTTATATAGTTGGTTTCAAGTCACCATCTATACTATTAAAAGAGAAAGAGTTTAAATAAATCTACTTAAAAAAGTTTTTTGGATCTTTTCATTAGACTAACTTTTTTTTGGTCTTCCCTTATATTTCTCTAACTATATAAATACTTTACAATTTAAATAAACTCATTTATTATTTTTCATAATCTATTATAAAAAATTTCTAACAATACGTATTCATGATACTATAACTATGACACTTTGGTTTAATTAATTATATGTAATCATTATTAAATTTTGATATTGCATTCTTATACAAGAACTAAATGATTAATTTTATGATATATAAAAATTATAAGTTGAGATTCAAACGAAATTGGTTAAAAAAATTGATTTAAATAAGATATGTTTATTTATTTTACATGATATATTTTTATTTAATTTTAAATGTAAACTAGCCTACGATTTAAATATCAGAAAGGTTGAACATTTTTAATAAAAATATTCAGATAATTCATTGATTTGTCTAATTTGGTTTAAAATAGTATTTTAGGTTATTTAATATTTAGATATTATCTAATTAATATTTGTAGGTATATAATTTATATATAAAAAATTTAAGTATCCATTTGGTTCTCGGTTCGATTTCTATTTTTAGATTCTAGACATATATGATATAATCAATTATTAATGAAATTTGGCTTAATTTAAATCCGTTTATTTTTTTTTTAGTTTCTCTTAAAAATTAAGTACCCATTTGTGCATAGTCAAAAAATAGAAACCATGCTTTTCAATGGATTAATAACAATATTTTGATTTAAAGATATTTTTATCATATTCGTTTTATTAGTTTTTACAAAACTGAAATAAAATAATAGAACAAATTTTAAATAGTATAGCTATCTAATAATAGACATAAAATCATTATATATTTGATTTTACGGTCAATAAAAATATAAGAAGGACAGCTCAAAATCTAAATTACTCTATCTGTAAGTTAGTTTATTACGGCCAACTATCTAATTTACCTTAATTATATCAACCGAAAGAAGCTAAACTACACCTACTGTACTTATATTTTCTACTATGGTTTTGAGAAACCTAAATTGATTACAAAATATTTTTTCATATCTTCTGTTAATCTAAATCAACAATAACCTTCTCCTTTCATAAATATACAAGTTATATCGGACTCCGTTTACCATCAACTCAATCAAATTCAAAAACACCATCAAAATATCTGTTCCAAAATATTTAGCTTTACGGTCAACAATAAAAATATTCGCGTTTCTTATGCACGGATCAAAATCGTTATAATTAACATAAGACACGCGACATGGTAAGGTCTTACTGAAACTACATGTTATTAGAAACAGGTTGTGTGTCAATATTGCTCGAAGTTACATTCCTTAGCTGCTTAGCCAACTCCATGTGTTGTTTGTCCAGATGACTGGCCCAGCCCAAGAACTGTCAACGCAAGCACTTCAATTGGAGTAAAGATCTTAACCTGCGCATATAAGGGAAAAAAAAAAGACGATATGTTTATGAAATCATTTGAGAGAGAAAACAAAAAAAATAATCGTCCTTACGAGATTTTTTTTTGGTAACTGAAATCGTCGTTAAGAGGTTTACATATGAAACGTGTAACGTGAAGCCAATGTATCTTCGTACATACATTCTTTGACATGATTAGCTTAATTACTGATCATCTAAATTAATTTATCCATGTGAATATATAATCATATATGAAGTTATGTTCCAAATGTGACTATGCACATATGCACTCTTGTTCCAAATGTGATTATATAGACAGCAATTTAATATTGTGTTGAAGAATCTAATACAATTGTGTCCAGGTATTAACTATAAAATGGTACATGAGACACGGAAATTTTGGCTGACGATCATTTACTACACTAGATGGTTATGATCCTAGACCATCCAGAAATATAATTGTTTTTGGATAGAGCATGCCACGAAAGTAATTTTAACAGATTTTTACTGGTTTACATTATTTGGTTTGTGAAATTGAGAGAGAAGAGATAAAGAGAAGATAGACCAAGCCTTTAATTTATTTTGAAAATTAAATTTCCACAAAACCGTCATAATTTGATTTCCAAATTTATATTTATTATTTTCGATGACAAATTGACAAACTTTATATATTGACAATAAAAAAATCGACAACTATATATATATCTATTTGATCTATTGGATCCTTACACCAAACAACATAACCCCTCTGTTGTTCTCCTCTGGTTTGGTTTCTTCTTCTCCTAACTTCGAGTTAAAGTTTTCTGGTTTCATTACATATTCAGAATTGTTATGAACTGTCTTGTTTACTTCCTCATCAGTGACCACAGAGTCGTTGTCTGAAAAGCGATGAACATCGACCATCAAGAAGTTTTTGCTCTGACCATCTAATGTCGGAACATGACAAGTGTAAAAAGTGATAACATCTTTCTCCTTGAGGCTCTTGTCCTTGACGAAACCAATCCATCCTCTGGTGAAGACAAAGCTCTGGCTACTTCTCCAGTAACAATACCTTAATTTCCATTGTCTCATCTCTCTGTCATAAAACAAAACTTCAACATCTTCTACTATTTCTCCTTCTTCTCTTTCGCTTTGACCATCGCTTACAAAAGGTAAATACTTTACTGCATACTTCTTGGGTATCACAAGCCTGTTTAGTTTCCCAACATCGCTCGCTGTCAGTTCCTTCTGAAAGAGCTGCGTGCATGAGAAGCGCTTCTTCGATTCTTCATCTTTTCGGTTCTGTTTTGATCCCACGACAACCTGAGAACGGTTTTTGAGAAACTCTCTGAACTCGCGTTGGTAAGAACCGTCTTTGATCATGTTCAACACAGCTTCTGTCGTGTAGCCTTTTTGAAACACCGGTTCTTGGACCGTGATTTCAGACAAAGGGAAGTTCCTGTGTGAGTTAGCATCAAAGCTTCGGAGCTTGATGGATGCACTATCGTACGCCATGGCTGCTTCAACAGCTGATTTGAAAGTCCCGAGCCAGATACGTTTGTGGTCAACGTATATCTGAGCACCCCAGTGACCATTCAGATGATGAACAACTCCTTTGTATTTTGTGTTGTTCGAAAAAGAAACCTGCTTTATAGGAGTGGAGACAAGTGCATTGTTGGTGGGTGGTTCGTTAAGTCTCATCCGTTTCTTGAGAGGTAAGAAAGAGTCTCTTGTGCTAATTAAAGTCTCTGACTTTGTAACGTCCATTGGAATAGCAGAGGATACTAGAAACATGGCGAGAAAGAGTGTGTTGAATGAAAAGGAAGCAAGAGAAATACAATGTAGAGCTCAGAGATGTTCGAATAGCGTAAATCTTAGGAAGTCAGTGCTATGTTGTTGCTGTGTTGCATGAGCAGTGGTATGTATTTATAGGAATGAGGCTACCCTTCGGAATATTGCATTTTTAAAAGATTTTCCTTTTTTCTATAGATTTTCCATTTTTCTATAGATTTTCCTTTTTTGGTAACACTTGTTACCTTTTTTAAATAGTTACTAAAGAGCAGCTGAAAAATGAAAAGTAACGTTAGTGTTTTATGTTATTTTCTCATCCCACGTGTCGTGTTTGTTTAGTTTCCTTTTGTTAATTTATTTCTTGTTTCATGATTGGTTAAACTATAATATCTCTCAGACAAACGAGAAACTCGACAATTTTCATTTTACAAAAAGCCTGAAGTAAAAATAACAAAAGGAAATTAAACAAAATAAAACCATTGCATTTTTTAGGCAATTTTCATTTTTCATGTTGTAGAATTATCGAACATTCCACTGGTTTTTTTTTGTCGACGAATATTCCACTGATTTAATAGTAAGAATTTAATCATTTTCTTTCTTTTTTAACTCTTCCCTTTTTGTCATCTTTTTTACTCTTACGGTCTTACCTTACCACTGTGATACACTATTTGTTTGTTTATTTCCTATTATCGAATTATTGCGCGGATAAACCCCAAAACCAAGTTTTGAATGATATTTCATTAACCCGGTAGATTTGAACAGAACGAAACCAATTTTGTTGTTGTTCTGTTTAGAAGTTGGTTCATTTCGACAATTAAATAAACTTCAGTTATCAATTATGTTCAGTTCTGTTTTTGTAATTGGTTATTTCGTTTAAAAAAAACACACAGAAATGTATCAATTTTAACAAAAATTTCGCACCAAACTAAACCAATCTAACCAAATGTTGGTATCGATCTAACCAAAATAATTAAAACTATCTAAGTTTTAAATCAAATGAAACTGAAAATTAATTGTAACCAAACAAAATTTTCAGTTCAGTTTGACACACTTTAAAGCGAGCCAAAATCATCAAAAATCGAATTATAAAGAGTATTTGCATACAAAATCTCATCTTTCTTAATTGTATGCAAAACTTTCACCAAAGTTTCCATCTTTCGAGCTATGGGAAACTGCTTAGCCAAGAAACATGGCTTGGTAATAAAACGTCAACAAACACACAGAAAGATCAGTCGAGATCGAGAACAGAGGACACTGTTCTACACGCTGAGCAAAAGAACTGGGTCGAGGCCAGTTCGGAGTAACATATCTCTCCACAAAGACTTTCACAGGGAAGAAACTCACATGCAAAATCGATCTGTACGAAGAAACTCGTTACAAGATTTGATAAAGAGACTGAAGAAGCCCACATGCAAAATCGATCTGTAAGAAGAAACTCGTTACAAGATTTGATAAAGAGACTGAAGAAGCCCACATGCAAAACTCAACGATATTCGACACTCCTTTTCGCCTTTTTTAACTTATAGATCACTTTGGAAACAGGTCATCACTGAGAATATTGATACAGAGGAAATACAAGGCTTAAAGGAGATGTTTGCTAATATAGATACAGACAGTAGAGGCACAATCACATATGAAGAATTGAGAGAAGGATTAGCCAAATTGGGAAAGTCAAACAGCTCATGGATGCTGTAAGTTTTGATCAAAAACTTGATCTTCAATTTACTTGAAAGTTGTAAAAAGTCACGTTTTTGGATATTGTGATTCAGGCTGGTGTTGATGGAAATGGGTCAATGGGTTACATAGAGTTTATTACTGCAACAATGCATAAAAATAGGCTTGAAAGTTTGAAAGTGATGAAAACATTTACAAAGCATTTCAAAATTTTGACAGAGGTGGGAGTGGGTAAGTGATCTTTGTTTGTTTTGATATGAAGCGAAATAGATTCGTGAAGTGGGACTCTCTTGAAATATGTGGATAGATAAATTACGATATAAGAGCTAGAAGCTGCTTTGAAAGAATATGAAATGGGAGATGACGCCACAATCAAAGAGAGTTGGTCTGATGTACTCTGATAATGGAACTCTCTATTTCCTCTCGCGCTTAACTTGATATGTCTTTGTTTTAATTTCTCAAATCCCTAATGTTCTTAACAGATGGTAGAACAACTATGAAGAGTTTTGTGCAATGATAAGTGGGAACGGACAACAACCAAGATTGTTCTAAAATGTTTTTCTTTTTGTATCTAATCCAAGAAGACGAGCTGTAATTATTGTTTAGGCAAAACTCAGAGGCTTTGTTGTGAAAGAACAAGAAGAGACAATTTGTTTCAATTTTAAAAGTTCTGTTTGGTTACAGTTTCAACCGGTAATGTCGTTTGTTCTGTGACGGTTTAAACCATACTAAACATAACCGAGCTTCTGTATAAAAATGCAAGTAGATTTTAACAAAGCTACATACACTGGATGAAACATTCATATGGATGTATTTTAAATCACACTGACCTTTTCTCACATAAAGATTTTTGTTTATGTCATAATGTTGTTGGTAGGCGAAATGACGTGTAAGAAATGTAGCGATCAGGCATGAGCTTTCAGGTCCATTTCTACTTGATGGATTGTCCATTGCATGTTTTCCAGTTTCTGCAGCAACAACAAAGTTCTCATTATCATTGTGTTATTGCATTTCCACATGTCGAGTATATAATACAGGTTTAGTAAT
The DNA here is from genome assembly GCA_932364175.1 of Eruca vesicaria subsp. sativa. Lineage (NCBI taxonomy): Eukaryota > Viridiplantae > Streptophyta > Magnoliopsida > Brassicales > Brassicaceae > Eruca > Eruca vesicaria. Next base: position 52,516 of record CAKOAT010127932.1, on the reverse strand, counting down.
GTAATTTAATGATTCCTTATTTTTCATGTAATAATATACCTTAACAATGTCATGGTATTGTCTCGCAATTGTATCAAAATGCGGATCTACCCCTTGATATTCTCTCAGCCGTGTTACCTGGTTGTTTTGCAGGCTTTGGTTAATTTATTGGATATGATCAACGAAGAAGAAAGGGATAAAAAAGGCTTAAAGTTAATCAATGAGAGAGAAGACAAGACACAAACCGCTTTGTTGTATGCAGCTGAAGCTTCTTCAGTAGCCTCGACTAGATAATTCCTAGAAACAAAATTAGAGGTTTGAGCGGGGCTTCATGAGTTCATGGTAAGAAATACACTTTTGGAAAATTTTGATTTCTTTACCTGATGCTGTGCAAGGCTGGTATGGATTCAGGGGTGTATGTCTCAAGTAAGAGAATATGTTCTAAAACCCTTCAAGCAAAGGAAAAAAAATAACAGATTAGTTACTGCAATAGTCACAAATTTAGATTCTAAGGATGAACGTAATACCTTAATTTTGCGCTCATGGTCTCACACCTTTTACACAACCACGTCTTCTGCATCTCATCCTGTGACAATATATAAAGTTCAAGTAAGATGAGAATAAGGGAGAAGCAGACTCAATTGGAAAAGACTGAAACCGCTTACATATTTGTGTTGGTGTTCTAACTTCAGATCCTTTACAAGCTTTATAAGCACCCCGAGTATTTGTTCCAGGACCTTGTTCAGAATAAAAACAAAACAGTCATCAGAACTTAGTAGCACTAGGGGCTACAAGGAATACTCATAGGCAGTAGCATTGAGATAGATGCAGAAACTTAAACTCTGATTTTATACTTTTTTAAATATCAGAAAATAGCCAGGTAATGAGGTTTTCGTTTTGCATAATGCATTATCAAATTCCTTTTCACCTACATTGTAATATTCTGCAAACTTCCTATCAGCAGAATAGAGGTCCTCTCGTAGAGCGGCTTCTTCTCTTTCTATCTCCTCGATTATAAACTTAACCCTGGAAATGCAGAAAGACATTATGGTGCTAGAGTGAATCAGAGGATGAGTAAGCGTGATAAAGTCATCTGATCCGTCAAGATTTTCGGATCAACTTTACGGATATAATAACTTAAGAAAGGTTCTTATTTCTTGGCATAGAACTACCTCGTGTATGCATGTAAGACACATTACGTAGATACACATACCTAGACAGAGGAGTAGCTAACAGTCTAAATATAAGGAAAGCAAGTTTTTTCTTCTAAATGTTTCTAGCTATTGTTAAGCCTCAGTGGTAAGGCTAACCTTTCTGGGAGCCTAGCACTTGAATTTTGATTTCCAGTAGATGAATCTGTCATTGACGTAGACAAACAGGAAAATAGGGTCATTACGTGCAGTGCAACTTAACATAAAGGACCACGTATCGCACAAACATCGCCCTTAAGAGTATGCTGGTGATAAGATCTTACCAGTGTCATCAACAATGGCATCAGCCAACTTATCACACTTGTCCTTCAATCGACCTTCTATCTCACGAGCAAGAAACATTTGGTAGTCAGCCATATCCTAAGCAAATGTTAACAAGAGGAAACAAAAATTAAAGACCAACAGATATGTAATCCCCAATCTATTATAAGAACATAAGAATTGGTGAACAAAACAGATGAAGGCACAATTAAAATTAGGAAGAGACCATTACGAGACACAATATGATCTCACAGTACCATGGTCATATTATTTTGGAGCTGGACATATGAGAGATAAGCAGGTGTTATTCCAAGAAAGCGATTCGGCACACCACCAACTCCGTCAGCATCAGCAGCACTAAGACCGGTCCCACCAGTAACAACGCTGTTTGCAGAGCTATTCAGATAGTTCACCGAGTTAGAAGTGGAGCTGATAGTAAAACTCGTGGCTGCACTGTCTAGAGAGCTTCTTGATAGCATACTCCACTTTTCGATCTCTTCCTCATGAATTTCACCATCATCTGAAATAAGAGGTAGCCTCAGTTTCTGAGCTGCCTCAGCAACCACCAATCTATGCTCTAGAGTCTCATAAACCTGAAAGAAGAAAAAAAAACAAAGATTGCTCACAAATGAGTCTAAGATATTACAAAATCACTTAAATTTTTTTAGATTAGAGACCTGAGGAGAGTTCTTCAAGCCGAGTTGAGGGTAAAGACCCTGAACATCCCGAGTACCTCCTCCATGGTTAGCCACTGAAAGAGCTTGCTGATATTCTTCTACCATAGCTACAGCTTCACAATAGATAGCCTACCATTTTCAATCACACAGTCAATTAAAAACTGTCACTGCTTGCTGATCAATGTAGATATCCGAATACCTGGACCTGAAAATCTAAACCCGAATCTACCCAAAATAATTTAAAAAACTGAACCCAAAATTCCAAAACTCTAAATACATAAATGGGTTCCAAAACCTTTTTAATTAAAAAACCCGGACATGGTAAGAGCATCTCCAACCCCACTCTATAATTTACTGCAAAATGGAGTGATGAACAAACAAAAAGCCCATTAATCACTTTTTTGTTTGTTTATCACTCCATTTCCTATTCCATTTTGCAGTAAATTATAGAGTGGGGTTGGAGATGCTCTAAGAACCGATCTGAATAAATCCCAACCCGATAAAAATGATCTAAACTGAGTAGAAACCGAACCGATATTCTATTGATAAGAACCGACCAAACCTCCTCTAACAGAAAGACCAAACCCGACCCGAAAACCTGAATGCCCAGGCCTAGTAATGGAGAAAGGAACTACAAAATACCAAACCCTAAATCAGACTAAGAGAATGAAAATCAAGAAAAAGTGTTATACCATAGCTTCCAAATAACGAAGTCTCTCCCGAGACATCTCCTCTCTCGCCTACAATGTCGATAACAAAAAAAAAGGTTTTAATTAATTAAAGGATTGATGACACAAAATCAGAACCTAATAATGGTAAGAGATTACGAGTTGGAGATCGTAGTAGGCTGATTTGGTAACAAGAGATCCATCGGGAGCCAAGCAGTGACGCTCTAACTGATCGATCAGGTGGTTCACGTCCGCCGGCAGATTCTGAGCCGCGCCTTGCAGTGCCTTCACCATTGATGCGAAACTGTGTGTGGATGTTTGTCGGCGAGAGATCTCTGCTTCGATTTCACCTTGTTGCCGCGACAGTTTAGTTCAAAAACGATAGTCTCCGTCCCTCGATCTTCATTTTTTTCTCTCTTGAAAAGTATTTGCAAAAGTAACTCCAAACTTTAGTAAAATCACGATGAGTCCAACTTAAAAAGACAAATTTTCTAGTATAACTAGTTGCCTATTCCCCGCGCAGGCGCGGGGCCGGGATCATTATATTTACATGTATTTTTTTTCGATTGTCAGTTTAGTAGATTCTTCTAATGACACCAAATAATAATGAAATGGAAAATTTCATATTTTTATATCGTATGTCAAAACTTAATATAATTCTATATTTATAGTATTTATATTTGTATTAAACGATTTATCAATTTGAAAATAACCTTAATTAAGTTAATATTCGTTGTTTAAGTTTCATTAGATAGGTTTTTATATATGGTTTTTTGTAAGTTTGAGTTTTGTTCATAAATGATGTGGCATTTTTATCTACGGAGTCATCGATTGTGGGAATCCATTCGCCGAAGTCTGGAGTCTGTGGTGAGAAATGTTTTCAATGAAATTATAGTAGTTATTAAAATGTAAGAGAAATTACATATTCATTTAATAAATAACTAAAATACTTAAATTTTATTGTTTATTTTATTTTATTTCACATACAATTTTTTTGAAAAATATTAGGTATGTGTTAAATGTTATTTATATGCGAAGTAAGGTTTATAGGATTAGTTAGGCTATAATATAGTTTTTAGTGTGTAAAAGTAGCTGTGTTTTTTTTTTTGCTGTAAATAGTTTTTATATCATAGATCAAAACTTGATATAATTCTATATTTCTATTATTTATATTTGTATTAAACGATTTATCAATTTGAAAATAACCTTAAATAAGTTAATACTCGTTGTTTAAGTTTCATTAGGTAGGTTTTTATATATGGTTTTTTGTAAGTTTGAGTTTTGTTCATAAATGATGTGCCATTTTTATCTACGGCGTCATCGACTGTGGGAATCCAATCGCCGGAGTGTGGAATCGGTGGTGACGGTGGTGAGGAATGTTTTCAATGAAATTATAGTAGTTATTAAAATGTAAGAGAAATTACATATTCATTTAATAAATAACTAAAAATAATTAATTTTTGTTGTTTTTTTTTATTTTATCTCACATACAAATTTTTTGGAAATATATATTAGGAAATATGTGCAATGATTTAACTTTTTGTGCTACTAATGTATATTATTCAAGCCTTATTAAGCCATCCACGTAGGCACCCGCGTGTAATTCACTTTTTTTTGGTCTGTTCGTTTTTGGATTTATTTTTAATTATTTTTGGGTTGAGCTATATTATAATAGGATAGTTTTAAGGTTTTTTAAGCCATCCGCGTAGGCAACCACGTGAGACTTGCTTTTTTTTTATTGTTCGTTTTGGATTCATTTTTAACTATTTTGGGTTTGAACTTGTTAAGATTTAGGGTTTATCCAACTATTTTGATCTTTAAAAAAATAAGTCCAAAAAGAAACATAAAAACCTTATAAACAAAAAGCCCATATGATAATAACTCAAATAACAAAAATCAAAAATACATGATAGATGCGTGGTTTGAACCCACGATCTTGCATACTTAATTAGACACCTTATACCACTTGGCTAAAGTGTATTTCATTGTTTGTAATCATCTTACCAAGACGATGGGTGTTTAAAAATATATGCGGGACTGTTGACGTGGCGCGCTGTGGAGCCGAGAAAGTATACTATTATAATATAGATTACCCAAACAAAATAAAGGTATAAACCATAAGAGCTGTGGGAATTGAACCCATGCCCTTGCAAACCAAACATAAGAGCCTTAGACCACTTGACTAAACTAACATTCTTTGTTTATAGCCATTTTAAAAAAACTATCTATTTTAATATAAAAATGTAGGGCCCACAATTTGTCTATGTGGACACCTTAAGGAGCCTTTAAACTGTATCATTATAATATAGATTTATTTTCACAAAAAAGGGCTCAAAGTACGTGATCAAGATAGATTTTATTGTTGAATCTCTAGATTAATTAATTATAGAATTTTAATTTAGTGATAGGGGATGGAGATTTTTTTTTTATGAAATATCAAATTTATTGATCAGCTTTAATAATGGAATTTACATAGATATGTTTGAATGATCGAAACTATATAGAATCAAAGAATGAATTTCCTAGCATATTGTAACACCGAACCATCTTCCTAGCAGGCCCTCCAACTTATGAATTCCCTTATACTTCAAAGAGGCAATAATACGATTCTTCACTATTCTTCCAATAATCTTGGTAGTCTTTTCTACTGGTATACATATTCCTCCATGTCTCCTTGAGTTCCTTTCTCTCCACAACACATAGATAGATGTTTGGAACACTAACCTAAGAAGGATAGTGTCGAGGCAACTCGGATTCGTCTTCAGTAGTGAGGAGATTGTGTCGTTCCAGTCAGGCGTGATTTCATCTCCAAGTAACCCTGCAGCTACGTTCATCCAAACCGTGTAGGTGCATGGGCACGCAAAAAACAGATGATCCTTACTTTCATCCATTTCTCCACAATAATTACAGCATTGCTCCATTCTCTCATTCTAGTACCAGTAGATAATCTGTCTTTAAACGCGAGCCATACCATGAAAGATTGTCTAGGAATGGCCTGAGGGAACCACACTATTTTGCACCAAGGAGGCTTGGCTGTATGAATTCGCAAGTGATCCCAGGTCTTAGGAGCAGAAAAAGTCGGTTTAAAATCATCCTGATCATGTCGTCGTAGCACAATGTCTGACCCCGCATCAGAATCCGGTCCACTGATCTCTGCGATTTTGTCACACAGATGGGGGTAACGTCTTTGAGCGCTTCTCCTAATATATCACCTATCATTACGATACACCTTCGCAAGAGTAGCAAATCTGTGTACCCCAAGATATCGGATGCCTAACTCTCCTGTGACATCCATCAACTTATGATTTTCCATCCAGTTATCAAACCAGAAATAGATGGATTTACCATTCTTTACCTCAAAGCGAATGCACGAATATGCTATGGGACGAAGTTTTAGTAGCTTTCGCAAGATCCACGACCCCTTAGTTTCATTAGCATACCAGTAGGAACTGCTCTTGAGGAGGTATTTGTGAGTCCAAGAAACCCAAAGTGAACCGGATAGGGTAAACAGTTTCCAGATAAGACTCAAAGCAAATACTTTGGAGGTGTCCCTAAGTCGCCGTATACCCAATCCACCCTCCTCCTTGGGACAGCAAAGATCACTCCATGCTACCTTAGATTTAAAAGCGATTGTCGGGGAACCTGACCATAAGAATGCACTGCACATACTCTCAATGGTGTCGAGACAAGCCTGAGGTAAAATAAACGCAGAACTTCAGAAGTTGATAGTACTAGTGAACGCAGACTTGATCAATTGTAGCCGACCAGCAAACCATAAGGCTCGGTGTGTCCAAGATAGGAATTTGTTGCGGATCTGATCAATGCGAGACTCGTATTCAAGTTTACTCCAAGCTTTAGACGTGAGAGGCATACCCAGATAATGCACCGGAAGAGACCCTGTCACGAACCCTCTACTCTGAGCCGCATGAAGTAATTGATGCTGAGTTTTCCCAGTAGCAAATATAGAGGACTTAGCTACATTTATCTGTAAACCTGAGAGAGCTGCAAAATGATTCATTACTTCCAGTACCCCATCAAGTGAACGCCCACTACCATCTGTGAAGACTAATATATCATCAGCAAAACTGAGATGGGTGAGTTGAACCTGTTGACACTGCGGGTGGTAGCCAATAAGGCCATCAGCTGCTGCTTGATTCAACATACCCGAGAGAGCATTGTTAACAATCACATACATATAGGGAGAGAGCGAGCAACCTTGTATGATCCTCGGGCACTAGTAAAGAAACCTTCCAACTCTCCATTCACTGCAACCGAAAAAGAAGCTGTGGAGATGCAAAGATAGATCCACTGAATAAACTAGTTGCATACTCCCCGCGCAAGCGCGGAGCCAGAATCATTATGTTTGAGTATATTTTTTTCGATTTAGTGGTTTAGTGGATTCTTCTAATGACACCAAATAATAATGAAATGGAAAGAATGTAGTAAGAGTGTAAAGTGAAAATATTCTATATCTAATGTGTTAAATGTTATTTATATGCGAAGTAAGGTTTATAGGAACAGTTAGGTTATAATATAATTTTTAGTGTGTAAAAGTAGGTGTCTATTTTTTTTTTTTGCTGTAAATAGTTTTTATATCGTATGTCAAAACTTGATATAATTCTATATTTATAGTATTTATATTTGTATTAAACGATTTATCAATTTAAAAATAACCTTAATTAAGTTAATATTCGTTGTTTAAGTTTCATTAGATAGGTTTTTATATATGGTTTTTTGTAAGTTTGAATTTTGTTCATAAATGATGTGACATTTTTATCTACGGCGTCATCGACTGTGGGAATCCATTCGCCGAAGTCTGGAGTCGGTGGTGAGGAATGTTTTCAATGAAATTATAGTAGTTATTAAAATGTAAGAGAAATTACATATTCATTTAATAAATAACGAAAAATACTTAAATTTTGTTGTTTATTTATTTTATTGCACATACAAATTATTTGAAAATATATTAGGAATGAGTTAAATGTTATTTATATGCGAAGTAAGGTTTATAGGAATAGTTATGCTATAATATAGTTTTTAGTGTGTAAAAGTAGGTGTTTTTTTGCTGTAAATAGTTTTTATATCGTAGGTCAAAACTTGATATAATTCTATATTTATAGTATTTATATTTGTATTAAACGATTTATCAATTTGAAAATAACCTTAATTAAGTTAACATTCGTTGTTTAAGTTTCATTAGATAGGTTTTTATATATGTTTTTTTGTAAGTTTGAGTTTTGTTCATAAATGATGTGG